>JAFFST010050042.1:51707-71294 GCA_022414735.1 Noturus placidus | reverse complement strand
CCGATCTCAGTTATAGTAAGGGGGGCAATCACTTTTTCACACAGGGCCATGATGGTTTGGATTTTTTTCACCTTTAATAATAAACACCTTCATTTACAAATTGCATTTTGTGTTTACTTGTGTTGTCCTTGACTATTGTTTAAATTGGTTTGATGTTCCGAAACACTTAAGTGTGACAAACATGCAAAGGAAAAGGAAATGAGGAAGGGTGCAAACACTTTTTCACACCACTGTATATATATATTTGAATATTCCACAATTTCACAGAAGCCTCACACAGAGCACATTTAGCCTGTGGTACCCAAGCACAGTCTGTCTGGGGAGTTACAGATGTGGTTAATGCCATTGTGACATTATGTGCACAATTTGAAATTTACATATCAAAATCATTTTACACTTGAGTTTAATACTTCATCCTCGTTTGGTCTAGCCATCTTTTGGATATGAGCTCCTTTAGATGGAGTGCAAGTAGCCACGGTATCTTCCAAACCTCATTTATCACCAGAGGTGTTATCTGCTTTCTTTGAGTCCATCTTAGCATAGTTATGCTGTGAGAAACTTTTTCAAACTTAAGCTGAGACTTTCTATCATTGTTCTGTCTTATTTTGTATCAAGAATGGAACAAAATTCAGTTGGGATAATTGAAAAAAAAAAAAAAAAAAAAAAAACTTCATATTAAAATCATATTAAATTTAGAGGAAATACTGCAAGAGAGCTTCTCTAGACCGCTGAGCCCACCATCTTTTTCTGCTCCTATGTGTGTGTTATGACTGGAGTCCCGGACATACTACATCCACCATGCTAGCATTGTTGTAACCTTCGACATCATCATAAACACAAAAATCTTAAACAAGTTAACAATTTATTTGGGTATTGTTAAACAAGTCCTGTATAACCAAGGTTTAATACTTAAAAAGAGCCTATGCTGTCTTCTCATACCTATTTTCACCTACTATATAGTAGGTAAGTATGTGTTTTCGGTTGCCGCCTACAAGTGCTCGTTAAGATGAATGTGAATCAGGTGCAGATAGTCATGTGACAGTGATGCAGTGGGGTGCAGTGGCTGCTGGGTAGTCCCGAGTTCCTTCCAGTATATCCATGACAACTTTCTTGACCATCAGACCAGCAGAATGGGCAGGTGGAGACCAGACACTTTGTTAGAACATCCGCTTTTTCTTTATTAAGAAATTGTTTGAAACATGTGAGAACAAGGATGAGTTCCCAGAAAACATTGTAGCACAATTTGTTGTAGAGCAAACATCACTTGAACAGTATTTCTCTAAAGATAATGTAAAGTTTGGATGGTTTTGGGAAACGAGGCCCATGTTGCTAACTAGTCTATAAACAGATTATTATTAAGTCAGCAAATTTGTTTTGTGTTCTTATACGAACTGCAATCAAAATATTGTTGGCATTTGTTAATATTTTTCATAACAGCAGGGTATACCAAACATCTCCATACATAGGGGACTATGTATACCAGCACAACGTCAGTTATGCCTTCATCAGTGGATGTTCATGGACATCCACTACTCTGTTGGTATGCAACACTTCCAGTCTTTTTGAAATTCACTTGTGTGAATTTGTTAAATTCACAAATTTTTAATTTGTGTGACATGCTGTTAAAAACGTGTTAATTTCCCTTATGTATGGAGACTTTTGGGACACCCTGTATTTATAGTAGACATTGTAATTAAAGCTTTAAGTGAACATTCTTCCCTTCACCTTGACCCTATCCATCCAGAACTTTACACAACACATGGAGCATAAATAATCCTTATGAATTTGCCTTCACAAATCCATGTTGGAAAAGGTCACAGCAATGTGGTCCTTTATTCTAGAGCCTTGTTTTTACATAAAAGAAGTGGGCTGCAATGTACAACATCTCCAAAAAGGCTAAAGGGAAAATTTAAAGCTCTGGCTGTGCACTTCAGCTGTTTTTAATGTCTCCTCTGTCTATATAAATTGTCTGTGTGTGTATAGCAAGCAAAATGGGAGTGCAATTGCACTTTTAGTATTATAGATATGTCACAGTAAGGCCATTTCTTATTTGTAGTCCTCAAGACAAAAAAATGCTTTTGTATTCCAAACCCATGCACAATAAATATTTCAAAACCTCATAAAATATTGCCGAGACTAATGCACAGTTATGTGGGGAGCATGGCAAGAATCACTGTAAACTTGCTTTCTAATAATGTTCCCCATTTCATCCAGCCTCCTGAGTCTAAATCATACGACTCGGACAACGTGACAGCCGCCAGTGACTGCTGTGCAATATTTCAATTATTCTTTCACGTTGGATTGTTTTGTTTTAGCTTTGCATGTTGTAGTCATCAAGGCTAAACCCCTGGGAAATTACACATATTGGTCTTTTCTTATTCCAAATAAAATAACCTAAGATATTAGGGGGAAAAACTCTAGGGTGATAATTTTGTAAAAGTGTAGATGTCTGACAACAACGGATTTCTTAATGAGCGCCTCAGAGAACAAAGGGGATTTAAGTGGCTTTTAATAAGGACAGAGACCACCAGCAAGACAAAATACCATCTAAAATACGATCTATATATTAAATATGACTGTGTGTATGTGTGTGCGTGTGTGCTACATATGTTCAGACTCTGATCATACAAATTCATTGGACATACAATTTATGTCTGAATGTGTTAAACTGAGGGATGTGTTTTATTTTAAAACAACACTTCGGCCTAAAATAAAATGTTCAGAATGTTCTCCTTGTCAACAAAAACATATTTATTGTGTGAAGGCATGCCCTTTTTGCTTTGCAGATGAGCCATGAGGATAATATACCTAACAAGTAAGGAAATGTTTAAAGCTTCCAGCTTAGCATCATGCAAAGTGTATTTTGAAATCATAAGAATTAAAAATCCTGATTTCAATACAATGATACAGAAACTTTATAATCATATCTTAATTTACGCCAATAGCATGTTAGTGCTGATACACAATATGGCCAAAAATTTGTGAACACCTGACCATCACACCCATATGTGCCTAAAAGTCCCATTCCAGCTTTAAAATCTGTTTGTGCCACCTTTAACAGCAATAACTGCAATCAAATGCTTCTGATAACTGGAGATCAATATTTTACTAACTTCTAGGACTAAGACTAACTCCCATGCTTTGGATTATTGTCTTGCTGCATAATCCAGTTGCATTTGAATTTAAAACCTAGGGACTAAAGACTAAAGGCATTCTCCTTTAGGATTTTCTGCTATGGGGCAGAATTCAAGTTTCCCTCAATTGTGATAGTGGAAATGTTTGGAAGACAGGGGTCTTGTTACTTTTGACATAAAACAAACACAGAATAACACAAAAAGAACATCATACCTATGGCCAAGCATGGTGGTGGAAGTGTGATGCGGAGATGATTTGCTGCTTCAGGGGCTGGGCAACTTGCAATAACATTACGGGAATTCTCCTGTCTACCAAAATATTCTAAAGGAGACTGTCCGGTCATCAGTCCGTAAATTGAAACTCAAGCACAACTGGATTATACAGCAAGACAATGATTCAAAGCACAGGAGTAAGTCCACCTCAGAATGGCTAAAAAAAAAGCACAATTAAGATTTTGTAGTGGTCTAGTAAAATTCCTGACTTGAACCAATTGAGATGCTGTGGCAGGACCTTAAACTGGCAGTTCATGCTTGAAAACCTACAATGTGGCTCAACTAAAGCAGTTCTAGAAAGAAGAGTCGGTCAAACTTCTACCACAGTGCTGTGAAAGACTGACCTCCAGTTATCGGAAGCATCTTACTGCTGCTAAATGTGGCACAAATAATTTTAAGTTTAAGGGGGCAATTCGTTTTTCACATCGGTGATACAGATGTGGCCATTGAAAATGCATGTCAATGCAAAAGGGATCCTGCCATTTCATGCAGTATCACGCACATGCTGCAGGCACAGGAAAGACAAGACCAGTAGGGGGCAGTCATGTTTCATTTGAACCAACGTGATTGCATTGTTTATTATAAACCTAAATTAAACAAGTTTCCAATTACAAGATTGAATTTTGCAAATCAAGCTTGACAAAATCACATAGTGATGGTACTAAAACTATAGACTTTAATTGAACAAATTTAAAACTTGTGCTAGATTAGTACAGAAGTAACATTGTTGTTACAATATGTCAGCCACTGGGGGCGAGCCACTACTCAGGTGAGAGTGAGAGGTGAGAGTTAATGAGCTTTTTTCAGTGTAGAAAGTCAATTTGTGTGTGCACAAAGACCACACACTGACAAAAATGTTCATTGAATTTACTAATTCAAATTCATACATCGGTTCGACATGTTTGAACTGAGTTAACATAATTTGCTTTCATACTATCAGGTAATGTGCATTCGTGTCTTGTGTAGATGCAGGTTGTAATATTGCATTTATGTAGTGTATGAATCTGATTAATATCTTACCGTATGCTTTTGTGTGAGTTAATTAACCCACTAGTCAAGTGCTTTAGTTTACTGGTTGTCACGTTACCTAATCGGAGGCAAGCACGGGCTTGGTGGAGGGATGAGGGAAGCTCGAAGCACGAAGCACACCGTCTGAGGCCCACAGCGTGTGCCTTCCTTAAGGGAAATACACACAGCGTGTGGATTTCCTTAAGGGAAATTCAAAATGCGTAGTCGAGAAAACGAAGCTAAAGTCCGAAAACCATGTTAAATCTGTATAGTGTTTTGAGTACTCCGGCGAACTTGGGAACGGGGGTGGCTGGGATATGTAGTCTGTGCCAGGACGGTGGTTGTGAGTTCACCGTGGCGTTACAGAGCCCCCCTCCGATTTCAAGCAGTTCAGGCATGCTGTTCTCCGGAACCGCCGTGGCTAAGGGAGTGACTGGCTTGAGCAGGGAGACATGGAACGAGGGGGCGATGCGGCTGTGTCTGGGGAGATCCAAGCAGTATGTGACCTTGTTCACCCGCTTTAGGATCCCGAAGGGGCCGATATACCTGGGTCCCAATTTGTTGCCCGCGAGTGGTGCCCAGAGGTTCTTTGTGGAAAGCCACACCCTGTCCCCTGGCCAATAATTTGGGTGGGCTATGTGATGCCTGCCCGCTTTTTGCTTGGTGATGCACGAGGACTGTACCAGCTGTTGGTGGGCACGCTCCCAGACTTGCTCGCTGAGATGAAACCACTCATCCACCACTGGGGCGGCAGTGGTGGCCGCGTTCCAGGGCAATAGCGGTGGTTGGTAGCCCAAGACACACTGGAACGGGGTCAGCTGTGTTGCGGAGTGGCGCAACGAGTTCTGGGCATACTCCGCCCACGGGAGGAAGAGACTCCAATTCTCTGGGCAGGTGGCGCAGAAAGTTAGAGGAACCGGAGGATCTCCTGATTGACCCTCTCTGCCTGTCCATTGGCCTGTGGGTGATACCCGGATGTGAGGTTAACGGTGACCCCCAGTTTCTCCATAAAGCTGGACCAGACTCGGGACGTGAACTGGGGGCCCCGGGCACTCACGATCTTCTCCGGAAGACCGAAGTAGTGGAACACGTTTGAAAAAAAAGTGTCTTCTATTTGAATGAACATCTTAAAGATCTTTTGCATTTTGCCAAAATTAGCATTATAATGAGGTATACACTAATAATGAACAATGTAACACCTCTAGACTCACTCTTCGGCTAACCAAAACCCACCCATATCTCAGCCGACTATTTTCTCATTCTAACTGACCAAACTCAACCAGGACTCAATTCATGCCTTTTGCCCTTTATTTTTATTCGTTAGCCAGACTTATGCCAGAGCTCAGTTTAATGCTGTTTGACACAAGACTGTGAAAAAACATTGTGAGAATCAAGCCAGAAGTGCAGAATGTAAGCCAGATTTGTCCCAGACCCTGTTGCTATCTGGGATTGTGTGTTTGAATCTGAATAATATCTGATAGGATATGTTTGGGTGACGTAATTAACCCGCTCATAAAGTGTTTTAGTTTACCGGTTTTCATTCACTCATCTATATTAGGCCACTCCTTTATTAAAGGTCAATCCCCAAAATTATTGACGATGAGTGCATTATTTAATACAATCACATTCTTTCTTTCTAGATTTTTCTTCATGAAACATTGTTTGTGCATTGTAAATTCTTAATCTTTTTTTTTTTGTTTTTTTTTTTTTGTCATAGACTGGTGTTGGGTAACTTTTTTTTCCTCAACTTTTTGCTTCAATAAATAAATAAATACATACATACATAGATAAAACCATATTGTGTGTTTACTCAGGCTGCCTTGGTCTTATGTTGTATTTTGTTTGATGATCTACAACTATTTAGAATGAGATAAATTATCTCTGTAGTTCTATGTAAAAATAAATCCATTGTAAGAATAACTTTCAGTATACATAAAAGAAGTATGTACGTATCTCACATTTATTCATTTAGCAGACACTTTTATCCAAAGCGACTTACAAATGAGAGCACACTCACACACCAATGGTAGCATGCCATTGGGGGAAACTTAGAGTTCAGTGTCTTGCCCAAGGACACTTCGGCAGGGGATCACCCGGGCTGGGATTCAAACCACCAACCCTACGATTAGTGGATTAGTGGACAACCCACTCTACCGACTGAGCCTTATAGTATACGGTATTCAGATACATTTTGGTAATAATATCTTTAAAACATTATTTCAAATAAAACATTGAAATACTTGTATTTCCCAAAAATACAACTAACTAGATATCTATAGACACTCTGTATATAATTGTGTGGAACAGACAGAGTTACTATGTGGAAAATAAATAAATAAATAAATAAATAAATAAATAAATAAATACATCTATTGAATAGAACTGAACAGTCAAATTCCTTGTAAAAGGATATGTCATTGATGTCTAGTGCATATTTTTAAAAGGTAAAATCTCTTGAATTAATTAGATTTCCTTTAGACTTTATTTTACCTCATATCAGCTTTTCCCTCTTGCAGACAGCAATATGGAAACTGTGTAATTAAAACAGTTCTGCAATCTGAAGTGAAAACCTTTTTTTTTTTTTTTTTTTTTTTTTACACTACTACAACCAAGAGCATGTCTGGGCAGGACATTAGAAAACACTATGGCATCAGACGACACTGTGTGGTTATTATGATCTGCAAACATAGTAATGCAAACATAGTACAAGGAAATAATACATAGAAAGCAGCATTATTGGCATGTTTTACTTGAAAGGTTGATGTGGTTGAATGTTTTTCTATGTAATTCAAACAAACTCACACAAAATGTTAGAAATGCTAACTCCACCATTCACCCTAACCTTCATACCTTTTTATACAACCTAAGCTGAGTGAATTTTATTTATTTTTTATTTTTTTGATGAATTTGCAAGTGTGAATCCATGTTGAGCCTTATATTCTAACTTTTGATTCTGATATACTATAACTGGAAATTTACTGGAAATTTTGCCCAGTCAATGCCAGGTGTTAACACAGAGTGCTAGAAATATATTATGATTTCTCAAACTGCTTAAATGTTTTTTTTTCTGCATTTTCAATAATATATCCATGAATAGTACATGCAAAATAAAAATAATAAGATAAAAAATAAAAATAAAAATAAAAATAAGTCAGATAAAAAACATTTCACCATTTCTTATTCAAATTCTATCAAGCACTGTTTGATTTACATATTTTAAAAGGAAGGTAACCCCAATGGGAGGGACAGACTGACATCTCCTCCCCAGAGGCAAAAGGCTTCTTCAGAACTTCCCTTAATGATGTCTGCTACCTCCTGAACAGATCCACCCTGCCATGCCCTATCGACTTAACACAGTTCTGAAAATCACCTGGCTGAGACTGAATTTCTCCTGCTTTAGAATAAGTCTTTCTGTTTGACATTTTCACAAGTGTAACTCCAGCGTGTCAGTCTTGAAGCTTTTGCCATGTATTTCACTATAGATGCCTCAGCCATGGCTGTCAGATGGTACCACTAAGATTGAAAGAAGGCACAGCAGGGTCCAAAAGTTAAAAAAAAAAAATAATAATAATAATAAAAAAAAATCAGTTATCAAAAACCTAGCAATATATTCTAAACATTTCTTAATTATTGTGATGCAGTAAATTTCACTAGTAACACTTTTAAAGCAATATCATAGTGCTAGTTGTTGTGGTCACTTAACAGAAAGATTAAAGATCAATATTAGTCCTTATCCCAAATTGTTGTCACCTATCCATGAAGTCTTTGGTATTATTATTATTATTATTATTATTATTATTATTATTATTATTATTATTATTATTATTATTATTATTATTAGTGATGAGGGGTATCTATTTCATCCAAACTCCTTTCCTTAGTTACATACCCAAATCATTTTACATTTGACTTTGGAAAGCCATTCGTTGTGACAAATTCCCCCTGAAAGCATCATTGCATGTCCCTTTGGTTTTGCTTCCTGGTCCCGTCACCTCTCCTGTCGTGTTAGTCTGTTACCTTATGTGTGCACCAAAGGGTGGATTTAGTGGTTTGGGGGCCCTAGACAAAATATACGAATGGGGCTCTGTTCAATTGTAGACATTTACCTTGATTATCCTTGATCTTCCTTTTTCTCATGTGATGCTTGCTGCTGCACTGCTGTGTCCCCTGGCTGTGTCCAGTTTCTAAAAAGGAGTGAATGAGAATGTTTAACAACATGTTATGTTAAGAACACAATCTGGCTACCATAAACTACAATACCTACAAATACAGTACCTTTTCTTGTCTCCCTCTTTCCATCAACTTGAACTTAACCAAACTATTTAGAAGGTATCTAAACTACCTACAACTTGACCCTGTGAACAGCACTATGTATAGTGACCATTGAGTGCCCATGATACCTTCTGCTGAGCTGGTGGAAGAAGTCCCATTCTCTGGGTGCGAGGCAGCAATCTGATCTGCTCGGAAATAGGAGGTTACTTTCGGGAGTGTAGAGATTCCATTTTTCCCATTTACTCTTTTTCTCTGCCCCACTAGGATAATTACTTTTCATTTGTTCTGTCTACAAACCGAAAAGAACTAGCAGCAGTATACTGTGAAATCGCACATCGATCGATGTGGTGTGTGGCTTGACTTCATCTGTTTAGCTTTGTGTTGTTCGTGCTTGTAATGGAATATTCTATTAAAGCATGAGGCAGGTTTCAGGGTGGGGGCTTGCATTGACACTGTTGAAATAGCCACAATATTTATATTGTCTGTGTTTTTCAGCATACGTTATTTAGCATATATAACAGGAGGACATTGGCTTCTTGGTAGTTGCCTAACTTTGCCTAGTGCTAAGTACACCCCTGGTGTGCACCTGTTCTTAGTCTAACCTTTAATTTGTTCGTATTTGTATACCCTCTTGTCACAAAGTCTTGTATAGTTTACTCTCAGTTTTCTTAAGTCATATTTCCTTTCCTGCATATGCCTGATATTTGATTTGTGGCTGCCCTTTTGTTCTGGGTACGGATTCCTATTGTGAACTTGCCTTTGTGTTTATTGACCCCTGTTGTTAATTATGACATTGTGTCATGCTTTCATGAACTTGTAGCTTGCATCCTGCACATTCATCCTCAGTAAATGTTGTAATATTTTTTTTTATTTAAATAGTAAAGATATTCTTATTTAGTATCATGCTATATTATCAGCTGTATATTATCATTCTAGCTTTCTGCTATAATTTTGCCTTAAATGATGATACCATGTTAGCCCTAAGGTAAAAATATTTCTCTTGTCCATGATGCCCATTACATTACAGTGTTCAGTTTCATAGTAAAGTTTTGTTCATGTTTATAATTGCAGTAGGTTGCACTGTGTCCTAAACCACTTTGATAAATCTGTTTGACATATATTGAAGAACTGGACTAGTGGACTAGTCTCTTATTTTCATAAGGAGGCTGTTGTTCTTTTATATTTATAATTTAAATCTTCCTATGACTTCAACAACGAAACCAATTATGGCAGATTATCAGAAAGGTATGGGATGTCTTATATTGGGTACATCCTTGAAGTTACACAGTTACAGTTCTAAATCTTTGTTGCTTCATACTATGAAACCAATTCCCTACTATATTATTGCTTTATCCAATCCATCTATCCTTATTTTGCAATACAGATAGTCATTAAGTCTTGAGTTCAATGACGTGTTTTGTCTTGCGTTACTCATAGCAGCCTTGTTTTTTTCTCTCCCAAATAACCTAGGGCTTGTCTTCCTACAAATATTTCACTTTGGATTGATTTTTAGTACCCCTAGAAGCCAATTTGAGCTTGTTGCATGTTTGTAGTCAACTGATTTGAATCACCAGGGACAGCTGTAAGTGAGAAAGGGCCAGTAGGGAAGGAGATAAGGATTACATTTCATATTAAAACAACTGGTAATGGATGTGAAACTCCAGCAACCCAAGGCTGATTGGAACAGAGAGAGGCCTGCTGTTTCCATGCCTTGTACATTATTTAATTAGTACTGTGATGGAACACCTGGGAAACCTCAAGAATCTCTCTCTCACTCTCTGACTCTCACTCTCTCTTTCTCTCTCTCTCTCTCTCTCTCTCTCTCTCACACACGCACACACACACACACACACACACACACACACACACACACACACACTAAAAGACAGATTCATACACCTTGAAAAGGGTTATAAATGTTGCATTACCAAACAGAGGCATCCCCATGATCGTTCTGCACTAATATTTAAGGAGAAAATGGTAAATGTTTAACCAGTGTTCTTGCCTCAGTTGAACTGACAGGTGGACACAGTGGAAATGTATTACATATCTGTGCAATATTTCACCACAAAAACATAATTAGGCATTGAGTATTTTGAACAGAAATGTACATGTCTTGGTAAAAGAAAATTACAACATATAACATCCATGCCTTTTCACTAATCAGCAGGGCGGCTGTGGCTCAGTTGGTAGAGCGGGTTGTCCACTAATCGTGGGGTTGGTGGTTCGAATCCCGGCCCGGGTGATCCCATGCCGAAGTGTCCTTGGGCAAGACCCTGAACCCTTAGTTGCCCCCGATGGCAAGCTAGCACCTTGGTGTGTGAGTGTGCGCTCATTTGTAAGTCGCTTTGGATAAAAGTGTATAAATGTTATTTAGAGAAAAGAGTGCAGGCTATTAGCCAGCTTCTGAAAAGGCTAGTGCTATGCATATCTCTGTATACTGTCCCAAAACCCATTGTTTTTTTATTGTTACTTATGGTTCCAACCATAGCTATCATGGCTCCAGGAAATATTTCCATTACAGAATTTCTTCTAGTCTGGATTTTGCATTGCTTTAAGTAAACAACATTCTGTCTATTTCATTAGTTCCACTACAAATACCACACCACTTGTCTGCTTTCATTGTGAGGTTTTCCTATCTTCCTTCTGTGCAACTCCTTCTATGCCTGTTTGTTTACTAAAGTTGTGCCTGATCATTTGTATCTGTATATAAAGTGTTTATAACTGCATCCAACAGCTTCCACTTCCACTGTCACCATCATGGATGCAATGAGAAACAGAGAGTAAACTCACTCTTGCCAGTCAAAGGTGTCATTGTGCATGAAATATAGCTGTGTGAACATCAGCAAGCACTGGTCCATCTCAGCTCAACAATGGAAGAAAACCTAAAACATCTCAAAGCACTCACCATTTCTTTTCTGCCAAATCCTTCTCTCTAAGCTCAATCTATGATTGAATCTTGTCCCACCATGTTGCTTGCGTTTGTTTGGCTTTTCTGGAAAAATATGGTGGCTCCTCATCAAACTGTCAGTTCTCATTATACTTTGTGCATCAACCTACTGCTTAGATAACACAAAGATCCATGAATCAATTATAGAGGATTTATCACTGTGATA
This sequence comes from Noturus placidus, assembly GCA_022414735.1. Lineage (NCBI taxonomy): Eukaryota > Metazoa > Chordata > Actinopteri > Siluriformes > Ictaluridae > Noturus > Noturus placidus. The sequence continues at coordinate 59,491 of JAFFST010050042.1, read as the reverse complement.
GTACCATTATAGTTATGGGGAAAGGGGATGAATTGAAAACTGCCCTATGCAATACAAATGGGCCCATACCCACAAGAAGGAACCACACAAATAAGGCACAGTAAATGAATCCTACACTGAATACATGCCTGGTGGGAGAGGTATATGTTTCAGAGCTGGGGACCAATTTATGGCATGGGCCATCACATCTGTCATGACAGGAAACCCAGATATGACATGCATGACTCAAATGTTACAGGAACATTACTGTTGACTTACACTAACCCAAGATGTAACCTGGTAAGTGAAATCTTGCAACACTTGCCAAAATCAAACCATTAAATGCTCCACTTGTAGGGAAACAACTCCCCCCCCATTGCAGAGACTATGGTTTCTCCTGGCCATAAACTTTGTGTTTGACCTGCCACATCCCTAGGCATTTAGCACTACTGCAGCTTGAGTGTATAGGTTTAGTTATAGAGAACTAATCAGAATTTAGGTAGATTTCTTAGAAGCCATTGCCGTGACCATAAGGCATAATAGGCTAAATTCATGCCATGTTAGAATTTGATAAGGCACGCCTCTGTTGGATTAGCCACATTTCATTGTGTTTTAGGTGATCAACCACCATTGTTCCCTTGGGACTCATACACAACCTGGGCGGTTGTGGCGCAGGTGGTAGAGCGGGTTGTCCACTAATCGTAGGGTTGGTGGTTCGATTCCCGGCCCATGTGACTCCACATACCGAAGTGTCCTTGGGCAAGACACTGAACCCCAAGTTGCTCCGGATGGTAAGTTAGCGCCTTGCATGGCAGCTCTGCTACCATTGGTGTGTGAATAGGTGAATGAGAACAGTGTAAAGCGGTTTAATAAAAGTGCTATATAAGTGTGCCATTTACCATTTATCATGCTGGAATACTGCCCTGTGGCCCAGTCTCTGAAGGGAGGGGATCATGCTCTGATTCAGTATGTCACAGTACATGTTGGCATTCATGGTTCCCTCAATGAATAAAAAAGCACTATATAAGTGTACCATTTACCATTTACCATTTAAACAGAAGCCCTGGCATTTAATAAGTGACGTCAAAAGGTGGAGCATTTATAGGAAAGAGAGAACGTGAGCACACACTTGCCTTCAATGGGCCATGAAACAACCTCAGGTTTCCATATAGTATATATACAAGGGATATTTGGCTTCAATTACCCTGTTTCAAATTGTGGTCTGGATATGTAGCAATTTTTAAAGCCACACACAAAATAAAGTGGCATACCACAAATTACTTGGACAACAGAAATTCAAACTTACCAGGGCTTTCAAGAGCATTTACGTATGGTCATGGAACCACTATTTTTTTATTTATTTATTTTTTTTACTGCATCCTGTTCCTCTCGTCACTGTTTGTAAGGAGGCCTGCTTGGAGAACCATCATCTACCAGGTTGAAGTAGGATGCCGTGGCTTGGTTGGAACATCAACTGTTCACCTCCTGAGGGATATGGGATTAACTGTAGCAAACTGGTGGAGGTCCCTAAAAAGACCTGTCTGAAGAGGCTGAGAAAAGCTGCTTTTGGCTCTGAGTGATGACAAAGGAGAACTATTGGGGTAGAACATCTAACCCAAGATCTAACCCATCCCTGTCACTGCTCCGCCCCCCAAGAGACATTCAGGGTTTTAAAGGGGCAAAACATTTTTTGAGCGGTGGTACCCAGCTGACGACTCTGCAGCTGACCTTTGCCATATGGAACCAGTGGCACTGAGCATGCATTAAAGGTGCCAGTGCGGCTTGCTACAGCCTTAGTCACTGGGGAGGCCTGTATGGTTTTGGTTGTGTTAGGCATCTTTACAATGCTGAATGAAGAGCAGGGCACTGGAGGAGGTGTGACAGGCAGTAATGCCATAGAAGGTCAGCATCTACCTGTGTAATCAATATTGCATCCTCTTCCTATGTTACATGTGATATTGCTTATTCTTTGTTACCAGATACAGTACAATTTTTTTCCTTATTAAGGTTCTTAATAATTCATGAATGTTGTTGTCTCTTAATGGATAACACCTTTCTAATGACTCAGTTGGTTACATGTTAGTGTTTCTATAGGTTTTAGTTAACAAGAAAACAATGTTTAACAAATAATGGCAAGGTATTTGGGGAGGTTAAACAAAGGTGGAGAAGTGAGCGCAGTCACAAAAAAAAAATAATAATAATAATAAATAAATAAATAAAATAAAATATGCTGCATGTTGAAGTTTAGTCCTGAAAAGCTTGAGAAGCTCTCACACTTCCCTGTTCAGAACAATCAGAAAAAAAAGTGTCTCTACTTGCCCTAAACTTCTCTGAAGCAAAGTCAGAAGGAAAAATGATATATGCAAACAAAAGAAGAGAAAGGAAGATGGGGAAGTGAAAACACATTGAGAGAAGGAGCAGCACAAAGAGTGTATGGATGCTAGCATTGTCTCAGCGGGCAGAGAGATACACACAACACCAGTTTTGCATTTTAATAAAACACTCTGCAACTTTGTGTGGGGAAAAGAGAGAGAGAGAGTTGCACACACTGAACACATAAGAACATATTAAAACTGCCAGAGCAAAACAACTTCCTATCTCTTTCTGTCTCTCATTCCATTGGGGGTGAGGTGCATAGTGGAAAGTAAAGATTAAAACATCTGAAGAACGTGTTTTTGACATAAACCATGCAACCAGCCACACTTGTTTCTCCAAGAGAACTGGGGTTGGACTTTGCATAAGAGTTAACAGCATGGCACTGAAATTATTTTGACAAATTATATAGTAGTGTGTAATTACTTTCAATTAGAACATCATCAGGTACTACGACATTTGTAATACAATTGCACTGGACAAGCTTTAGCAACTAAATAAGGAAGTGTGTGGTACAAAAAAAACAAAATGGGTTAATTATTTTATTGTAAGTAGATAATTTTTAAATGTCATTGAAATGACTGAGACATTTTAACTAGTAATAATAAAAAAACAAAACATACGGTGCCTTTCACTAATATTGGCAATACATGGTAAATATGATCAAGGAAGGCTGTGAAAAATTGACTGCATTGTTTAATCTTTTGTTCTTTTGTTCAGAAAATTCAGAAATCATACTCTGCACTCATAGATATCAAACAAGTGCAAACAAAACAGGTTTATCAAAAAAAAAAAAATTTATATTTGTTAAATATAGGTGTGCAACAATTATTGACACCCTTTTAGTAAATAATTTATACAACCTCCCTTTGCCAAGATAACAGCTCTGAGTCTCCTATAATGCCTGATTAGGTATTATACTCCAGATCTTTCAGATTTCAAGGTCTATGCTGGTGGACTCTCAGTTCACTCTATGGGTTTTCTATGGGTTTCAAGTTAGGGAACTGGGATGGCAGTTGATTTTGATCTATGTTTTGGATCCTTGTCCTGTTTAAAGATCCAAACATGGCCCATTTTAAGCTTTCTGGGAGAGAAAACTGCTCAGGTTTTCATTTAATATCTTTTGATATTTGTACAGTCCAAGATGCATGTATCCTAACAAAATGTCCAGGTCCTCTTGCAGAAAAGCAGTCCCAAAAGCAGTAAGAGCCACCACCATATTTAAAAGTGGGCATGAGGTACTTTTCCATATGGCTACCTCTAGGTGTGCAGCAAAATCACTTCTGGTGTTTATTGTCAAAAAGCAAACTGGCAAACTGAAAACGCTTAAATTTGTTTTTGGATGAGAGTAGAGACTTTTGTCTTAAAACCCTTCCAAACAACTTGTGGTGATGTAGGTGAGTTCGGATTGTAGTTTTGGAGACTTTCTGACCCCAAGGTGCAACTAACTTCTGCAATTCTCCAGCTGTGATCATTGGAGATGTTTTGGTCAGTCGAAACATCCTCTTCACAGTGCAATATAGTGTCTATGTGTTACCTCATATTTATACCCCTGTGAAACAGGAAGTCATGGGAGATCATGATAAGTTACGTGAAAGTCCTTAGTAAGTTGCCGATCCAGTATGTCCTTTTTGGGAACCCAGCATTGTTCCTCAGGTCCGAAACCCTCCCACTCGACCAAATTCTGTCCTGCATCTAGATTTGATGATTTTCTGGATGAGGTAAGCAGGTTGTCCATCAATATCCAGCGGGGTCAGAGGAGTTTCAGATGGTACTTCCGTGGCTAATGGACCCTTGACAACAGGTTTGAAACGTGATACTTGGAATGAGGGGAGATGCAGCTGTGTCGTGGCAGTTCCAGACAGTAAGTGATTTCATTGATTTGCTTGAGGATCTTGAATGGTCCAGTGTATCTTGGAATTAGCTTTTTACAGCTGTGAGGTTGTTTAAGTCCTTGATGGGCACCCTACCGCCTGGTTGGTAATTAGGGTGTTTGCTGCGGTGGCGATCTGCTTTGTGCTTGTATGTGTCTGTGGTCTCTTTCAGGCTTTGGTGTGTGTCAGCCCAGACATGCTCACTATGTTCAAACCATTGATCAACGGCAGGAGATGCGGTGGGAGTCACGTTCCATGGGAACAGTGGAGGTTGGTACCATAGTACGTACTGGAAAGGAGTGAGATTGGCAGCCGAATGATGTAGAGTATTTTGGGCGTACTTGGCCCATGGCAGAAACTTGCTCCACTCCTTGGGGTTATTGGCACAGAAAGTACGATGGAATCGATCTAGTTCCTGATTGCTTCAATCAACTTGTCCGTTGGCTTGTGGGTGATATCCGGTGGTGAGATTAACTGTTACTCCCATCTTAGTCAGGAAGCTGGACCACACTCTGGAAGTGAACTGCAAGCCCCTGTCACAGATAATCTCCTCTGGAATGCCGAAATATCTAAAAAAAATGCTGGAATAGAAGTTTGGCTGACATAAAGGCGGTGGGGAGGGCGAGTAATGGAATGAAATGTACGAACTTGGGAGATCTGTCCACTGTGACTAGAACTGTGGTATTTCTTGGGATATTGGTAAATCAGCTTGAGGCTCCCACCTGGGAGTATACGAGGTACCTTATTCTGTGCTCAAGATGAACAGGATTCCACCACCTTGTGTATATCTCCCTCCATATTGGACCACCAGTATTTTTCTCTTAGGAGATGGTGTGTGCGCTGTGCCCCTGGATGCCCTGTACAGAGTACCGAAGCTTTTGCAAGAAGAATGCCACTGGATGGAGCTTTGGCCTCTTTCCGAATCGCTGGGATAAAACGGCTCCTACCTCGGTCTCCGACGCGTCCACCTCCACTTCGAACGGTCTAGTTGGGTCCGGATGTTTGATGATGGGTGCCGTAGTGAAGGCTTTCTTGAGCTTGTCGAGAGTGGTTTGCGCAGTTGGATTCCATGGCAGATGTTTGGGTTTCCCCTTTAGCAGGGATGTTAGAGGGTTGGCGATGGAACTGAAATTCCTAATGAACCTTCTGTAGAAGTTTGCAAACCCCAGAAACCTCTGTAGTTCCTTGATCATCGTGGGTGTGCACCAGTCTGCTACCGCCTTGACCTTTTCTTGGTCCATGAAGATTCCTTCGAGGATGATGATGTATCCCAGAAACACAATGGAGGTTCTATAAAATTCACATTTCTCAGCTTTAACATGTAACTGATGATGTAGAACTTGCCGGACGTGGTGAACATGTTCCTCCCTGGAGTTAGAGTAGATTAAAATGTCATCTATATAAGTGATCACATGGCGTCCCAGTATGTCACGTAACATGTCTTTAATTAGGCATTGGAAGACTGAGGGAGCATTAGAAAGCCCATACAGCATGACCTGATACTCATAGTGACCCGAAGTTGTGCTGAAACCCGTCTTCCATTCATCTCCTTTTCAAATCCAGACCAAGTTGTATGCACTGCGTAAATCCAGTTTCGTGAAGATTGTGGCAGTGCGTAGTTGTTCCAGAGCCGTTAGTACTAGAGGTAGTGGGTAATGGTACTTGACGCAACACCGGTTTAGGCCTAGGAAATCGATGCACGGTCATAAACCACCTCCCCTCTTCTCTACGAAGAAAAACCTTGAAGAGGCTGGAGAAGTAGATAGTCATATATAACCTTGGTGCAATGCTTCCAGAATGTACTCCTCCATAGCCTTCTGTTCAGTGATTGTTAACGGATAAACTCTCCCTCATGGTGGTGTAGTACCTGGAAGCAAGTCGATTGTGCAGTCGTAATCTTGATGAGGAGGTAGTCCACTAGCCTTCTTTTTACTGAATACTTCAATGAGGTCGTGGGGATCAGAACGAAAGAGAGCTCTCCCGCTTAAGAGTTCCATGAAATGGATTATTTCCTGATTCTCCGTCATGTCTGTGTAAGTTGAAAAAAAAAACAGGGAGCACTGGAGTAGAAAACCTTGACAGCATGCCGGATCTCCGTCGTACTTTTCAGGCACCAGAGTAGGAGGTAATCGTGTTGTCCTAGCCGTAGAAAACTGCACGGTTTGGTTTAGCCGAGCGACCTGCTCAACCAGGCTTGCGAGACAGTGATCATGGTCACTAATCATCCGACATGTCCCTCGATGGCTTGCGGCCAACGGGGATCTCACACTGCTTCCATGGGAAGGCGAACTATCCTGTCACGAACCTCGAATCGGTATGGAAGCAGAAGCAGGCAGCAGGTGTAAAGCATGGTAACGGGAAGTTCCAGAGACGTAGTCGTTAGACAGGCAAAGTTCAAGCGATCGGACGAACAGAACAAACGGGTATCAGGCTGAGAGCATTGTCAAAATCGTAAACAATGGTCGAGGATGATGAGAAGACAAAACTAAATAGAACGGCTTGGTAATACACAGAAACGAGTTGACTGAACGTATACTTTGCACTGACTCTAGGTGAATGACATCCATAAGTACTAGCGGTGAGTGTGTGTGCGTGATTGGTGACAGGTGTGTCTAATCAGAACTCCGGGGATGGTGAGCGCATGCGTGCATGAGAGGTGAGTGTTGTATCTTGGGAAATTGAGTTCTGATCTGGCTGAGCTGTGACACTGCTGTGCTCTTGAAGGACTTTCGGAAGGTTAGCTAACTCTGGGAATGTTCACTACTGTGCCAAGTTATGAATGCAGATTCATTGATTTGGGGAATTAGTAACTACAGTGGTAAATCCATTTTGTGTCAAATAAATATTATTATCTTTTAAAAACTGTATTTTGTGTTTTCTCAGGTTGCTTTTGTTTTATCTTTTACTCTATATTTATCATTTTCTCTATATTTCCTCAGTGACCATCTGCAAGTTTTCTTTGCTGACCTTTTAAAGTCCTTGCCTGGTTTTGAATGCCTCCTCATTTACAGTATTAAAATATCAACATAAAATATAGTGGGAAAACAGAAAATGTTAGCTCTGTTAGCCACCTGGCTATGGTATTAATATACCATGGATATGAGTTGTTTCTGCATCACCATCTTTACTTTTTTCAAAAGGCCAGATGAACAAACTTCAGAAACACTAACAAAGGGAAAAACATGGTATGTTTGAGTGTGGCTATCCACACAATGGTTACAGAATCTGGTGGATGGTTTGAAGTAGTGTTGGAAAGTAATATACAGTGCCTTGCAAAAGTATTCAGCCCGCTTGAACTGTTCGACCTTTTGCCACGTTTCAGGCCTCAAACATAAAGATATAAAACTGTCATTTTCTGTGAAGAATCAACAACAGGTGGGACACAATCATGAAGTGGAACGAAATTTATTGGATATTTGAAACTTTTTCAACAAATAAAAAACTGAAAAATTGGGCGTGCAAAATTATTCAGCCCCTTTACTTTCAGTGCAGCAAACTCTTTCCGGAAGTTCAGTGAGGATCTCTGAATGATCCAATGTTGACCTAAATGTCTAATGT
>JAFFST010050042.1:34848-45877 GCA_022414735.1 Noturus placidus | reverse complement strand
TCAGCATAAAAGTGGAAGCTAATTCCATGTTTACGAATAATTTGACCTAGAGGTAGCATATATAGAGTAAAAAGTAGTGGGCCTAAAACAGAACCTTGTGGAACACCAAATTTAACCTTGCTATGAGTGGAGACGTTTCCATTTACATCTACGAACTGATAACGCTTGGTTAGATAAAACCTGAGCCAGGAGAGGACTGTTCCCTTAATGCCAACAACATTTTGTAATCTATCAAGGAGAATACTATGATCTGTAGTATCAAAAGCTGCACTAAGTTCGAGTAACACAAGTAACGAGACACAACCCTGATCAGAGACCAGTAGAAGGTCATTTACTACTTTAACTAACACTGTCTCTGTGCTATGATGAGGTCTAAATCCTGACTGATACATTTCATGAATATTGTTCCTATGTAAGTACAAGCATAACTGCTTTTCTACCACATTTTCTAAGATCTTGGAGATGAAGGGGCGATTTGATATTGGTCTATAGCTGGACAGTTGAGCGGTGTCAAGGTCAGGTTTTTTTTTTTAATCAGCGGTTTAATAACTGCTAATTTAAACAATTTAGGTACATAGTTAGTGCTAAGGGAAGAATTGATTATATTTAAAAGAGGTTCAATTATTCCATGACAAATCTGTTTAAAGAAAGAAATCGGTACAGGATCGAGTATGCAGGTTGATGAATTGGCTGAATAGATTATTGAAGCTAGTTCAGTCTCTCTAAGGGGAGTAAAATATTCTAAACATTGATTTGATATTGCTATATTATTATCTATAGGGCTAGGTATTGTCACGGTTCTAAGGACTCTGGACTCCATTTCCCATCAGCCACCGCAAGTCACATGGTTTTCTGCACCTGATTCATGTTTTGGTTAATGAGCACTGGGGTGTATATATAGTTGGGTTTTGCACTTAGTCTTGGTCTTTCGTTGAATGTAATTGTGTTTAGACTCCTGGTCTATGTCTCTCGGTGTTCTGTGTCATGCCCGTGTTTTCATGTTTAGTCTTAGTGTTAGTTTAATGCCTCCGTGTTTAAGAATACCTGTCATAGTATCTTTGTCTTGTTGTTTTTGCGATCTCTATTAAAACTTTAAAATTTCTGCGATTGCATCCGCCTCCTTTACGCGACCGTTACAGGTATAATGCTGTCTGGTTTTAATTTATTAGCCTGAATAATTTCTAAGTGTCTTTGGGTAAATTTGGGTAATAGGCTAAATTTTAGACACCACATTATTGTAAATGTTGTTTACTGGTCAGCATTAGCTACTCCTGGCTGTGTTATAAATGAGAAAATCTGTAAACTATGATACAACACAACAACTTTGTAATAAACCACTTTTTCCACAGCAAGCAAAATTAGTTCAAAGGGATTGAAGCATCAGCTGCTCTCTAAGAAATAGTATTGTTACTAAATGACAAGTGATGCTTATCTTCTATAATCTCCAAAACTTTATAGTAATATATAATGTTTATTTTATTTATTTATTTTATTATTATTATTATTATTTAATTTGGATGCTTATCTGATCTAGATAAAATAGAAGATGAGACAAAATGGAACACTGAAGAAGGACATGTACCATGTACATGTACTTATTCAGTGTTTCAATTTGTTCACACACAGGGAGGACAAGGGAGAGAGAGAGAAAGAGAGAGAGAGAGAGAGAGAGAGAGAGAGTTATCAGTCTACTCTAGAAACTTTAGACATGCCAGAGAGCCAACCTCAACTATATGCTTTGGTTAGATTCTGCTGCACTTGCTTTTCCTGTTTGGACTGTCAAATACACTAATATACAAAACTCAGAGTCAAGACAAGTCAGTGGCCTTTCAAGTTGGTAAGATAAGAAGATGAGAAAAGGCATCATACATATCAATAGTAAAATTTTGCATTTTGTGCTAGATGTCTGCTCTCTGCCTAGGAACCTTACATATATATATATATATATATATATATATATATATATATATATATATATATATACAGTATCTCACAAAAGTGAGTACACCCCTCACTTTTTTTATAAATATTTGATTATATCTTTTCATGTGACAACACTGAAGAAATGATACTTTGCTATGATGTAAAGTAGTGAGTGTACAGCTTGTGTAACAGTGTAAATTTGCTGTTCCCTCAAAATAACTCAACACATAGCCATTAATGTCTAAACCAGTGGCAACAAACAAGAGTACACCCCTATGTGAAAATGTCCTAATTGGGCCCAAAGTGTCAGTATCTTGTGTGGCCACCATTATTTTCCAGCACTGACTTAACTCTCTTGGGTATAGAGTTCACCAGAGCTTCACAGGTTGCCACTGGAGTCCTCTCCCACTTCTTCATGACAACATCACGTAGCTGGTGGATGTTAGAGACCTTGTGCTCCTCCACCTTCCATTTAAGGATGCCCCATAGATGCTGAATAGGTTTTAGGTCTGGAGACAGGCTTGGCCAGTCCATCACCTTCACCCTCAGCTTCTTTTGTGTGTTTGGGGTTGTTTGGGATGGCTGTGGCTCAGTTGGTAGAGCATATTAGTCTCCACTAATCGTAGGGTTGGCGGTTCGATTCCCGGCCCACATGACTCCACATGCGGAAGTGTCATTGGGCAAGACAGTGAACCCCAAGTTGCTCCCAATGGCAAGTTAGCACCTTGCATGGCAGCTCTGCTACCATTAGTTTGTGAGTGTGTATATGTGAATGGGTGAATGAGACACAGTGTAAAGCGCTTTGGATAAAAGTGCTTTATAAGTCTGACATTTACCATTTATCATGCTGGAATACTGCCCTGTGGCCCAGTCTCCAAAGGGAGGGGATCATGCTCTGCTTCAGTATGTCACAGTACATGTTGGTATTCATGGTTCCCTCAATGAACTGTAGCTCCCCAGTGCCAGCAGCACTCATGAAGCAGCAGACCATGACACTCCCTCCACCATGCTTGACTGTAGGCAAGACACACTTGTCTTTGTACTCCTCAATGCTTGACACCATCTGAACCAAATAAGTTTATCTTGGTCTCATCAGACCACAGGACATGGTTCCAGTAATCCATGTCCTTAGTCTGCTTGTCTTCAGCAAACTGTTTGAGGGATTTCTTGTGCATCATCTTTAGAAGACGCTTCCTTCTGGGACGACAGCCATGCAGACCAATTTAATGCAGTGTGCAGCATATGGTCTGAGCACTGACAGGCTGATCTCCCACCCCTTCAGCCTCTGCAGCAAGGCAGCAGCACTCATACGTCTATTTCCCAAAGACAATCTCTGGATATGACAATGAGCACGTGCACTTAACTTCTTTGGTCGACCATAGCGAGGCCTGTTCTGAGTGGAACCTGTCCTGTTAAACCGCTGTATGGTCTTGGCCACCATGCTGCAGCTCAGTGTCAGGGTCTTGGCAATCTTCTTATAGCCTAGGCCATCTTTATGTAGAGCAAAAATCCTTTTTTCAGATGCTCAGGGAGTTATTTTCCATGAGGTGCCATCTTGAACTTCCAGTGACCAGTATGAGGGAGTGTGAGAGCCATGACACCAAATGGAACGCACCTACTCCCCATTCACACCTGAGACCTTGTAATGCTAACAAGTCACATGACGGAGGGGAAATGGCTTATTGGCCCAATTTGGACATTTTCACTTAGGGGTGTACTAACTTTTGTTGCCAGCGGTTTAAACATTAATGGCTATGTGTTGAATTATTTAGAGGGGACAGCAAATTTACACTGTTACACAAGCTGTACACTCACTACTTTACATTGTAGCAAAGTGTCATTTCTTCAGTTTTGTCACATGAAAAGATTTAATCAAATATTTACAAAAATGTGAGGGGTGTACTCACTTTTGTGAGATATATACACAGTATATAGATCGCTAATAGAAGTGGGATTGCAAGCAAATGAGACCAACGTGATACAATCTAGACACAACATGACTAATCACAAGAGATACTGTAAGTGTTGACAATGAACAGGAACTGAAAAAAAGCAACTAGGCATGAGGCAAATCAAAGGCAAACACAAATCAAACAGGAAAAGGGCATTGAAATGGGTCGAGTGGAGGGGTAGTACAGAAAAAAGTATACTCAACGGATTGTTTGGATGTTTTCTTAAAGTCTTACGCAATGAAAACTTGAATTTATAAATCCATCAATATGATATTACATGTGCAAATATGTAACAATTTGTACGAGTTTGAGAAATTAGGGATGGGGTGGAGTTAGGCAGCATATGTTAAGGGCATATGTAAAGCTGTGCAAATTTGACAATATATTCATATGTGCGTGTGTATGTGTGTGTGTGTGTGTGAGTGTGTGTGTGTGTGTGTGTGTGTGTGTGTGTGTGTGTACACACACATATTTATATTTCTCTATAAATTAATAAAGCAATCTTTCTGTATAAAAAAATCTATTCATTGAGAATGCAATGGTGGAATCGAGAATTGTGGTTCATGTTGTAGTTTCTGGGGAGTTCCTAATAGCTGGATTGGCTACACTAAATTGCCACTAGATGTTAAAGTTTGTGTGCCTGTGTCCTGGGATGGACTGGGTGTATTCCCACCTTACTCTGAGTGATGCCAGGATAGACTCCGGATCTACCACAACACCAGATAAAATAAATACTGAAGATGAATGAATAAATGAATGCTTGATTGTACTTTTAAATATAGAATTTTTTTTTATGCAAATGTAATTGAGTAAGAATATTATACTATGATATACTATGTTCTAGTTATCATATTTATACTGTGATGTTTGATTAATTTTCAGTTATGCTTACAAATAATTGGTAAATATTCCATAATACAATAGTATAGTAGTAAAGTACAATGTAAACTAGTATGTAAACTAATTTTGATGTCTCAGTCAGAGCAGTGATGACAGCATTGCACACTCTTGATTTCTCTCAGCAGGTATATAAGGGAGCCACCTGGGATCTCTCAGCAGGTATATAAGGGAGCCACCTCAAACTGCAAAAAGTGCTCACATGCTGAGCACTTGTTGGATGTTTTTTTTTTTTTTTTTTTTTTTTCAGATCTTAATTAAAACATATTGCTCATTTCCTAGTTTCTTAGTTTGTTATGTATACTATTTTGCATAATATTTTGCACATGCTAATGCTAGTTGTAGCAAAGTCTCACTACAATCAAGATTTCAGCTGGTTTCGGCGGCCGCATATAGATCGCATTCCGATTAGAGAATCAAGAGTGGAGAAGAGATTATTGATAATGATGCATTTCTTAAATAGTCATCCAAGGTATGCAGCTTTGATATTGTATGCCTTGTTGCACAAATTACACACAAATAAGTAACATAGAACAAGAAATATATTCAAAAAATATCAATATTAATAATCACAATAGCGTTAGCAAAAATACAGAAGTACACTGAAAGATACACTGCTGTAAACAATTGTATAAACAAACTCTCCCGTCGTATCGGATCAAAACACTAGCAGGGCTAGTGATGACTTAGCAGATTAGTTCAGCAAATTGTGACCAAAATAAAGGGTACAACTGAACAATGTAAGTATTGGAAATTGCCAAATCACCTGCCCGACACATACTAACAAGATAAACGTATATACTTACAAGTATTGCATGGACGCATTACACACAGCATAACCAGCAGCACAAGTAAGACTTTTTGTAACATTTTTTGGCAAATAAAGGGGAAAAAAACTTTTATAAAACCTTTATTTCATGTGCAGTTCTTTCAAAACAGTGACCTTTGAGGTTGGTGAGATTAGAAGGTGAGAAAAGGCATTTATACATATCAATGGTATAACTTTGCATTTTGTGCTATTTTAAACCCAAGAATCCTTGCTCCTGAGTAGGAAAGGCTGAGAGTCCATGCATCCATTTTCTTTACAGCTGATCCTACATAGTGTCACAGGTGAGCCTGGAGCCCAGGGAACTCTGGGCACTAGGCAGGGGACACACCAGACAGAGGGCCAGCCCATCACAAAGCACAATCGTGCACACATTCACACACCATGGACAATTTGGAATGCCAATCAGTTGAAGCACAGGGGGAACATGCAAGGGTGGTCAAAATATCAGGGTGGGGATTGAGGTGCAAGGCAAATCACTAAGCCACTGTGCCACACTGAAAGGCTAAGCAACTTTACATTTTCTAATTCAAGTTCTTTTAATATATGATGAGCAATAATTTAAAGGGTAACCTGCAATAATCTATACCTCAAATCCCAATAAAAATACATGACAACGGTTTTGACATGAATCAATATACTCTGACATGGATAAAAAAAAATATCTAACTTTATTAACTCATTTATGGATTGCATAGAGAATAAAAATGATTCCCCAGGTCATGATTTCTCCACAGTTTGTATTAATGCATGAAGCAGTATTTCATTAGTGCTCACAGATGCTCTGAGGTGTAGGCTGACCTGCACAACCTCACTGTTATTACATTGCCCCTGGCTACTCCTGATCTTTACTTATTAGGATTCAACAGCTGATTTATTAAGCATGTGAAATCCTGTACATGTAACCAAGAGTATGAGTATGTGAAGAGTATGAGAGGATGGTTGTCTAATATTGCATTTTATATCAGTCCAAACTGTGGGAGTTCACTAGGTTGCCCTTTGGCATGATGGATGCAATGAAGGAACTGGCATTAACCTCATGCAGAGTGAAGTGAGTGTAGGTGCACTATACCCACAGAATCTTTTTGTTTTCCTCGTGTACTTTTGTGGTTAAACATGCCTAAAGCACTCCTTAAGGATTATTATAATGCTGCAGGCAAAAATGCCTTTAGTGGCAATGGGTCTAATTTAGGCATTCCTTCTGCTTTTCATTCCTATGATGTGATGTCTGACCTTTCTTGAAAGACTGACTACTATGATTTAGATTATCCAATACAGTCTTTATTAATATGAAGTTTAACATATGAGATTAAGATAGGAGTACCTAAGGACTAACAATGTAGACATTGCTAAATTATACATTATTGAGATTCATATTAGTTGTCAATGGCTTAGTTTAGAAAAAGAGGTGATGTCGACCCTATAGCTGTAATTCCATCATGTGTGTGTAACTCACACAATTTCTAAATAGCACTTAATTGTGTAGTTACATTTGAGACCTAAATACCAGTGTGCAATTTCAGTATTCGGTAAATCTTCACTGTGTGCATGTAAGACAACTCTAAATACAGCCTTAAGAACATATTTTTCCACATGACTCCTACGTCTTTCAACAATGTCGCATGTCAATACCCTGGGTGAGACCTTTCAGCATTTGGGGCAATTATTATAATCAAAGGTTAGTTAACACCAGCACATTTATTTTTATGATACACTCCATGTAGGGGATGCTTATATCCTGTGTGAGTTCTCAGTAATAATTATTTAACATATTATAAATAATGTAACACTGAGTGCAGAATTTAACTTATATTATACAAACTATTTCTGACATGTTATTTTTGCAGAAGTTATATTCCCTTTATGATAGCAAATTCCTAACAAATCCTGATCCAACTTGTAAGTAAAGTTCTGCATAGTTAAGCTGAGGATGATGGCATTGTGATCTCTTCTAGTAAATCTATTTATTGCAACTTTATTTATGTCAAATATATCTGATGTGTCTTCACTTGTCAGAAAGTCTGCCCCCTTGATAACCATGTTCTGCTAAATAAGGCTGTACTGGGTTTTGTTTTATACAAATGAAAAACAAATACAAGCAATTCATCCTTAACAGAATCTTCTTCAGTCTTCCAACAATGTTCCTCTCAAGCAGTTTTCTCTCGCCATTCAAAATGAAGCACTGGCAAATATATGCATGGTGCACCATATATACACCAATAAGATGTTCACATGAGATTTGAAGATGTGCATACACGCTCGCACTGCAATATGGATATTCTGTTGGGAATACACTATTGAAATAAGTGAAGGTCTTGTCTGTTTTATAGCCACAGAGAGTCTGCGAAGAGGAAAAACAAACTTGTCTATTGGGGTGATATGAAATCTAATATACATCTACATCCAACTCAAGACAGATATTCTAACTTGGTAGTGCTATATAGTATATATTCAGACAAACAAATTCAGAGTTTAAAAAAAAAATATATTCATTAATATCACAGACAACTAATTCACTCATGTCATGATTCCTCCTTGAAGCAGTGTGCCCTTGCGCGAGTGCGCGCGCACCTGCTCTTTCCTTTGTTGACATTCATGAGATTTCGACACGTGTGTTTGTATATATTCCTGTTGTGTCTCCTCCTTGTTCTGTCATTGGTTATTGTCTCACGTGTGTCTGTATTGCCCTCAGCTGTTAGCTATCACGATGCTGATTTAGTAAGCATATATACCTCCCAATACAGCGCGGGATATTGAGTTAGTTAGATTAGAGATAGTAAAAATAGATAGCTTAGTAATACTTTTCATAGTCCTTGTTTCATGTTATCATCCTTGTTAGTTTCACACTGGTTTTCCGCTCCCAGTTCATAGTCATAGTTTATGTTTCATGTTTGGTTTATTTCCACCGTGACCTCGACTCCGATTTCTGCCTCGCCTTGTATTGTTTTGTTTGCACGATCGCCTGACCTTTTGCCTGTCTTTGATTACTCATGTGGATTACATGTATTGGATTTGACTGCCTCTCTTAAAATAAACTGTTCTAACTGCACTTGCATCCAGATTTATCACTCCTCCTTCACAAAACATGACAGAATATCCCACCCTACCATGAATGCAGCACGATGACGAGAGAGACTTTACGTTACGATGGGAGTATCAGAACAGTACCTTATTGGCGAACACTCAGATTACTGGCCACATTTTTCATCCGTGCAGTTCCCCCAAAGGTATGCCGTCGAACTCCCGCCAGAGACAGCGGGATTGAGGAGCTACCCGCTGGAGTTCCTGTTCAGCTGCCAGGAGTATTTCTGCAGCCTGGCATATCCCAAGCCTACTAAAAGACAGTGAATCAGATTATTGGTGTCCAGATTTTGCGGTCCGGCCCATGACTGGGCAGAGCAGCTGGTGAGTGCTGGGTCCTCTGCCCTCCATAATGTCACTCAGTTTTCGGAACTTTTTATGGAGGAATTCACTCAGCCAGGGCAGCTTCATGGCCTGGATTTACTGGGGTGGAGAGTCAATGGACAGCCATAGCCTGACCTGCCATTCAACCGCTATTATGAGGAGACTGACAGGGCAGTCTCCACCGATCCACCTCAGGTGCCAATCAATTCAGAGAAGGTGTCTCCAAGATGTATGACTGAGGGCTGCGGGAAAGAGACTCAGCTTCAATGTCCCACCTGCAAGAAGCTGGGGCTCCAGGAAGCTTTTTTCTGCTTGAAGGAATGCTTCAAGAGCAGCTGGCGTCAGCACAATCAGCTACACAGAAAAGCCCTTATGACATGCCAGCCAGAAGTCAAAGTAGTGACCTCAGAACCAGAGCTCGAACCTGAGACCCACTTGCATCCAGCCTTAGCTCACCTCCGTCAAGAAACGTGACAACGTATCCTCATTAGAATTGCATGAGAACCATATCCTAAAGGAAATAAAAGTAGTCTGTGGTTTAATTATCACAAAAGAAGCCTAAAACGAACAAGACTCCAAGCACTACCAAGTAGAAGCATCATTTTTACATTGCTAAATTGTTTGTGTTGCATGCAGGATAGAGGTGCAATATGTATATTCTGTTGGGAACATGCTATTCAAAACAGTGGAGGTAGTGCCATATACATAACTGAGAAGAACTAAAACAAAAAACAGATGGATTATATCATAGCGACTCCATACAAGAAAATACAAGAAAATGTCCAACATGACCAAATTTCCTTTTGCTTCTCTGGTGTGTAACATTAGGCAGGCTTTTTAACACAAGTTACTAGCATAAAAATATAACAAAAACATAAATGCTATTTAAACACATTTATTTGAAGTCTGAACAGATATCTGAACAGATATGAAGTCATACTGTATTTGTAAAATACAGGCAACCAGAAACAGAAGAACAGTGTGACAAATAATTCAAAACAATAAAAACAGCATGTTAGCTAGTCTGGGGACATCATCTGGGTGCAGTGTAAGAGAGCTGTAACACTCAATCCTGAATCAGGACTGAAACTTCATTTTTTAGCACTAACATTAATCCACATCTAATAATTTAACACCAGCCCCCTAACCCAAATAGACCACTACTACTACAACTATTACTACTAGTACTATTTCTATAGTAATAATATAATAATAATAAATTTTATTTTCTAATATTTATATTAAGAAATTAATCTTGATATTAGGCCTATATTAATAAATAAGTATATTTCACTATGACCACTAACCAAGAGAAAACAGTAAGTATGGTATGGTAGAGTAGGAAAGCAACTTACTAAAACATTTTTTTTTTCTAAATTGTGGTAATATTTGAATATTTGAATTATTTGAAGTAACTCTGAACATGTATCCACATCTGAATGGCCCACTATCATCATGTGACACACTCACCTACTGCTTTATTTGGGACCAGGACAGCAGAGCTTTAGGAGGGATTGAGGAGGAGAGAGAGAGAGAGAGAGAGAGAGAGAGGGAGAGAGAATGAACCCTGCTGTCTGTTGTAGCCTTGCTGTTCTTTGCTGAGCCTTGCCTTCACCTCAAAGGCAAAATCTGTTAATTAAAATACTTCATGGGCCTTGACAAAAACTTCTTTGCGTCCCTCCCGCTTTCTCCTTCTCTTTTTAGCACCCATTTAGTAGCTTACTCTTCATTTTTGCTGTATCTGTACACTACATGTGATGTCGCCGACATTTGCACGAGTTGGCTACTTTCTTCCTGAATAATTTCCATAGATGTAAAGTATAATTGTGGAATAGTCCAATGTAGTGGGTACTGAAGCTGAGATGGATGGGGGGGGGGGTCTTGACGGGGAGCTGAAAGGTTCAGTAGACTTCTGCTTCTAAATGACTGGCTAGTTTCCTTTTGTAAAGAACAGAGCCTAGCCTTTGCTAATAACTGGAATTTGTTTTGGGAGCATTCTAGGCTGTTCCGTCCGGATGGCCTGCAC
>JAFFST010050041.1:112529-133308 GCA_022414735.1 Noturus placidus | reverse complement strand
CAGCCTCGAACAAATAAACACGCCATCTGCATGCGTCTGAGCGTAGTAGGCGTGTCTGGTGAGAGTCGGGCCGTTCTGATTGGCCAGTGAAACCGTCAATCTAAAGTGGTCAAGTAATAGACAGAATGAATGCTTTTTATAAAATGATTATACTTCCGTTTGAAGCGTTCATTGGTACAGTCAAAGTTATTACATTCAGATTTCTGAGTTCAAGTTCATTATTCCTAACGGCGTGACTCTAACCCCAGAGGGTTTCCCTCTGATAGTCTGACAGCCTCGAACAAATAAACACGCCATCTGCATGCGTCTGAGCGTAGTAGGCGTGTCTGGTGAGAGTCGGGCCGTTCTGATTGGCCAGTGAAACCGTCAATCTAAAGTGGTGACGTTTGGGGAAGTGCTGTAGCGTTGGCTAATGTTATGCTAAGTCGAGTCAGGGCTTCTGTAACAAACGATAAAACCTATCATGCAGACGAGACTGACATAAAGCAGGTAAGCTTTCCAGACGTGTTTAGTTAGGGTTAAAGCACTTTATTTGCTACACCATCCTGAACAGCCATGTCAGGGTGTTAGCTTATTAGCTAGCTGTAGTTTGTGTGTGTAGTCCTCTCTCATCCTGCCTCCCTGGTGTGAATTACAGCTGGTTAGGGTAGTGTGACCCGTGCAGGGTGTGTGCACTGCCATGCAGGGTGTAAGGTGTGCTGGTCAGCACTAAACATGTCAGATGACCAGTTTGACGAAATGTCACAAGCCAAGTGAACATTTCAGCAAAACCTGGATTTCCTTCCTTACATACAGTAGCTAAGATGAGATGTCACGTAGCTATGATGAATGTGTTACCTAACTAGCCACAGATGTGCCCAAAAGTTTGCATACCCCTTGCAGAATCTGCTAAATCTTAATACTGTTAACAAAATAAGAGGATCATGAAAATCCCATGTTTTGTATTTAGTTCTGTCCTGAATAAGCTATTTCACATAACAGATATTTACCTATACTTCACAAGACAAGATAATAAGTGAATTTATATCATCAAACCGTTCTAAAGTTTACATACGCTTGGTTCTTAATACTGTGTGTTTACATTTACATTTATCAGACGCTTTTATCCAAAGCGACTTACAAATGAGACACACTCACACACCAATGGGAGCAGAACTGCCATGCAAGGTGATAGCTTGCCATCGGGGGCAACTTAGGGTTCAGTGCCCAAGGACACTTCGGCATGGGATCACCCGGGCCAGGATTCGAACCACCAACCCCACGATTAGTGGATTAGTGGACAACCCACTCTACCGACTGAGCCACAGCCGCCCTCTGTTTATGTTTCGTGATAGTTGTTGGTGAGCCCCTTGTTTGTCCAGAGCAGTTAAACTGCCCACTGTTCTTCAGAAAAATCCTCCAGGTCCTGCACATTCTTTGCTTTTCGGCATCTTCTGCATATTTGACCGCTTTCCAACAGTGACTATATGATGTTGAGATCCATCTTTTCACACCGAGGACAACTGAGGGACTCGTACATGACTATTACAAAAGGTGCAAACATTCACTGATGCTCAAGAAGGCAACACGATGCATTAAGAGCCAGCGGGGTGTAAACTTTTGAACAGGATGATGGGTATGAATTGTTTTTAATTTGTATAAACTGTCCTTCGGAGCTAAATAAGATAGTTACATGTCTCCCAGAAGACAAAATACTAACAATTTACACCGATCATCCTGTTCAAAAGTTTACACCCCCTGATTGATTTAACAATGTCATGAATAATGAGACGTACCCTTCGTCCCAATTGACATTGTTCGTACGTGAATGTTTTTATAATGCTAGACGATTGGAATACAACATTCATGTTCCACACCTGTCTGTTATATAGTTTTATAAAAGTTATTTTTAATAATCATAAAAGCTATGAAAAGTACTTTTAAAAAGGCTAAAAACACAAAATAAAACACACACACACACACATATATATATATATATATATATATATGTGATGATTGGGGAGGCTTGGGTCAGCTTTAGTTACAAAATGTTGAGAATCTCTGGTGTAGCTGAATGAAGGTTTGATGATCAAATCAGTCCCAAGTTCCTGACCTGAGATTTAACATACTGTACAGTATTTGACCTCTAGCTTAATATTTTGCAGTAAACTACAGATGTATTAATCCAGTACTTAGTGACAGAACTAGTACTGGTTTGAGATGGTGGATCATGTTAGATTGGATTAAAACTGACATTTATTTATATAAAAAATGTGTGTTTTGTTGACCGTCACGACACAGATCTTGGCATCACTCCTCCCGTGGTTAATTGAGATTGTTTGCAGAGAGTCGTAATGGTTACTGTGAGGATGCCATTACGTTTGTATCATGTCGAGAATTGGGGGACTTGGGATCGGTGTCTGAGTTGTGAGAATTCATGTTCAAGTTCAGTATTTACATTATGTCTATGTGCATGTTGGTCTTATTGAAAATGTAAGGTTATTACATATATAAACTTCCCTTGATTTTGTATGGAATTTGTTTAAGAGAGAACAAATCTGTAAGGATTATCACTACAGTAGAGCGTTTCCCTCTTGTGAAAGTATTTGTCCTCCACCATCACGAGTGTGTGGTTCCCCGCCAGCCAGTTCTGGCCCATGAAAACCAGATCACATGGTGTGGTTCACATTCCTCTGCTTTTCAGCATCCATCTGAAGCACTGTGGTGATGAGGGTCAGAGATTTGGGGGTGTGGTGTGGTGGAATGGAGGCCCTGGTTTTATATTAAGGCTTGGGACTTGATCTGCCTTCACGGATCATGTGATTTGCCTCCGTATATGTACGCTTCTTAGTCTGCATGTTACATGCTTGGACTGGACTCTCAAAAGCTGACTGATGGCTCTGTCTTTCCTGATTCGTCACATTAAGGGCCTGAAGATGCGATTATTCTCCATGTCACACGCTCTGCTTAATCATCATAACCAAGTGAGTATGCTGACACCTGAGTATAGTGAAGGGATTTGTAGCTTGAGTACTACAGTTGAAGTAAGTGACTTAAGTGAGTATGCAACAGTTTGAAGATTTCCTTTAATACCTATTGCCACTGATTGAAGTATGTTCATTGTCGATCAAACTTTGTCCAGGGTTAAAACAGTGATTACCTGTTTTAAATCCTTTCTAGCCTAAGACCATGTATAACCTTCCTGTGCATCTAGGAAATGTGAACTAGCCAGTATTTAATACGTGTCGGATCATTGTGGAGCAGGAGCCGGCACCTTTACACCTTTTTTAAAAATCTTTGTTCGTTATGTGTCACCTCCCTTCCGTTATTCATAGCGTACATGCGTTATCAGTCACATGTGCTCACACATCACGTATATAGCATGGACATGTTGGAGGGAAAAAAAGGCTGCTGACTTTTGTCTGCTGTCATTTCTTCAAGAGGTAAGCAAACGTTAATGGGACAAAACAAGATGGTAAAAAGCAAGTTTCTGTTTCTGAAACTTGGCCCAAAATTGAACCCTTTGTCTTGGGTGGGTTTTTGGATTTCTAATGGACACCGAACTGCCACAGACTAGCAGAGGAAATTGCTCTAGAGATCAGGAGGAGACTGTGAGTTACATGGCTGCGTTGTATAGTAATTTCTGTAAGCTAAGAAAGTCTGTTTTTTTTATATTGATATTTGTGCTGTTTGGGCATAATGTATGTTTGTCAGACCCAATGTTCTGACCAAAATGTTTGTTGTGAGGCTGACCGCGTATTCAGAAGCTGTACAGCACTATATACTACATCATTACTTGGTCTACCACAGCTCTGTTTTAGGCATTGTTAACTTTCTATCTATGATGAATATTCCTGTCTAGTAGCAACGCCACCTCACAGCTCCAGGGTTCCTGGTTCAGTCCTGAGCTTGGGTTATGGTGAATCTGTTAGTTTCTCAGAAATAACACTACCATAGTGTGCAGGAAGCATTCTGGTCTTTTTAAATCAAGTGCTTGGCTGTGATTTGACTGATTTTTCTGACTGAGTAAAATATATCTGGTGATTGCATTTGATCAGTCAATTGTCAGTGCCTTTTCTACCTCCAGCTGTCTGTTACAGTTGAGTTATATTTGGTGCATAAGTAGTGTAAATGCATCAAGTATGTTTATTGGCAATGAAAATTCCACCAAAATATGGTAGGCAAATGGTAAATGGCGCACTTATATAGCGCTTTTATCCAAAGCGCTTTACACGGTGTCTCATTTACCCATTCACACTCACCCACTCACACACCAATGGTAGCAGAGCTGCCACTGCCATGCAAGGTGCTAGCTTGCCATTGGGGTTCTTGGGGAACTTAGGGTTCAGTGTCTTGCCCAAGGACACTTCGGTATGTGGAGTCATCCGGGGCGGGAATCGAACCGCCAACCCTACGATTAGTGGACAACCTAATCCACTAATCCACCTCCACTAATCCACTAACCGTGGGGTTGGCGGTTCGAATCCCGGCCCAGGTGATCTCATGCCGAAGTGTCTTTGGGCAAGACACTGAACCCTAAGTTGCCCCCAATGGCAAGCTAGCACCTTGCATGGCAGCTCTGCTACCATTGGTGTTTGAATGTGCTCTCATTAGTAAGTCGCTTGTAAATGTAAAAATGATATTTCTGTAAAGCTGCTTTGAGACAATGTACCATTGTAAAAAGCGCTATACAAATTGATAAATTATTATTATTATTATTACCGACTGAGCCACAGCCGCCCTAAATGTATTAATTAGTCTTGATGGCAGATCTGACTCTTCTCTCAAACAGACCTGGTCTACAGCACACATACACAATACACCAGTTAACCAGTTATCATTAACCGAGCTCGAGCTAAACTAAATGTAAATGGCACACTGTCTATTTATTATTTTGAGGCAAGGGATTATACCACCTTTCAAATCCAACTACCATAGCTATGACCCTAATCAGCAAACCAGACTCTATTAATATGAGCTAATAGGATTAATGTGATGATGCTCAATGGCCTGTCCACTACATTTTCTCTCTCTATTTCACCTTGCGTTCTCCTTATGCTTAGGTTTTTAATTTTTTTTTCTTTCTGCCTACATTGCTACTCTCCTCTTTCCACCATGTCTCTTCTCACTATCCTTTCCCTTTTCCCTCTCCCTGTCCACTGTAGGAGTCCGAGTGCTGGGTCCCTATGGCTGTGTATGATGAGGATATTCTGAAGAATCCATTTTACCTGTCATTGGAGAAGCAAAGACCAGACCTCTGCAACCGAGTGGCAGAAGTGCATGGCATTGTAAGCAATTTTCTGAACAAAATACATTTTCTTTAGTCTGCATTTGTAATTTAATAATCTGCAGTGTATAGAAATATGCTACGAATACAAGGAGTCTACATCCTGTAATGTAATGTAGATTTTGCTTACTGTTATTGTCTATACAGTTTTTGTGTCAGAAAACTGTATCGTATACGTGCACTATATGGCCAAATGCTTGTGGACACCTGACCATCACACCCATATATGAGCCTTCTCCAAACTATTCCACATAGTTAGAAGCACCCAGTTGTCTAGAATGTCTTTATATGCTTTAGTATCTCTTCACTGGTTTCCAGTTTCTCTTCACTGGAACTAAGAGGCCAAAACTGGTTCCAGCATAAAAATGCCCCTGTGCACAAAGTGAGCTCCGTGAAGACATACTTTGCCAAGGTTAGAGTGGAAGAACTCGAGTGTCCTGCACAAAGCTTTGACCTCAACCCAACTGAACACCTTTGGGATGACTTGGAACACCGACTGCATGCCTGACCTCACTAATGCTCTTGTGGCTGAATAAACACATCCCCACAGCCGTGCTCCAAAATCGAGTGGAAAGTCTTCTCAGAAGAGTGGAGGTTATTATAACAGCAAAGGGAGACTCCATCTGGATGTTCAACAAGCAACTTTTGGCCATATAGTGTATTTGAATTTTGTTGCATTTGGTCTACCGCACTTGAGGCTGATTTTACTCTTTTGTACAATGTTTTGATTGAACACTGAGTATGTTCTGTATTCAGTATGTGCCGTTTTGACCCTACGCCCAAGTGCGCAGTGCGACTATCATTGCCTATCCAGTTTTCACCATGTGATCATTACTGTGCCATACTGAATCAATTGTAGACTCTGTTTGGAAGCAGCATGTGGCATAAGCCTTCTTTCATACTTCACAAGACGAAAATCTCTTTAGTGCTAATGATTCAAAAGGAAAAGTGGAGAGATCTAGATACTTTCTGAAAGCACTGTAGTTGTCTTCTGTTTGTGTCTGTAGGTCTTGGTTCCATGTCGTGGAAGTTTAGCAGCTAGTTCATATACAGCAGCACAGTTTGAGAGCTATGTCCTCTTGCCTGCAGAACAAGGATTCCAGACAGTTGATGGGAAGGTACATACAGACACATCCACCTCTGATCAATCACTGGGAGGGTTAGCAGTGTGCAGTGATTGTAAGCAATGTTGTCTGTTGTATCTTTCAGGAGGTGGCAATAGAAAATAACCAGGTGCATTTGGTGACCGGGTTTGTGAGCCCTGCTTCAGTCCCCATTTTGTTTGAGGAGACATTCTACAACGAGAAGGAGCAGGCCTACAGTATCCTGTGTATCAATCGGCCGGTTGACTCTGAGCCGAGCACAGGTAGAGCTCTCCACATTTAAACACTGGGCCCTTACCGACAAGCTGCTGGTGCTGGAACCAGTTCAGGGAACCTAGTCGATTTTAAAGACGTGGCCCAAGTTTAATGATGCAGTGAGATCTTTAACACATGGTTAATGAGAGTTTTATAACACATGGAACAAAAATAATAACAACCATAGTGTTTTAAAAAGATATAAAGATGGATATGCTTTATTGATCGCCTGAGGGAATTTATGATGCAGCAGCATAAAGAATAACAATAAAGTTGAATGAAGAATGGCATTTTCTCAAACGATTTCTTGAGGAATCTCCCGGAGATGCTTTTTAAACAGTATATAAAGGAGTTCCCACCTACACTGGACACTTATTGGCTGCTTTTCAAAATATTTCACTCCAAGTAATCCATAAAAAAAAAATAAACAGTAAATAAAATGTTAGTTTTCTAATGAAAGAAATGAACATGTCGATACAATTATATTTTTCTCTATAACGCTGATTTCAAACATTGAATCATACACCTTCAGATCAAAAGGTTTCTAAGATCATGAGAAACATTTCAGTCAAGTGTCTCCAAACTTTTGACCAGTAGTGGATATAATATAAACATAAAGATAAACTGTATGTACAGATGATTTACATGTTTGTCTCTGATTTGACAGCATTTTACGATCCAAACTGATCTATAAAAAAAAAATCATGTATGGTCCTATATGATCTGAAATGACTGATGTCTGTTTAGGGCTATTCTGTGAACATAGCTGCTCTTTAACTTTAAACCTGGTATTAGTGTAGCTACTTACTTACATGTAAAATGTTTATTCCCTTGTTAGTCCATTGATCATGCAGTTGTTGTTGATATTGCAATATTTACTTTTGTTATATTTTTTAAGCAATAATCTTCATGTTTGTGTCTCAGTTTAATGACAGTAAAATGATGCTTTTTGTGCACTTTGTTCATTTTTGGCTCAAGAGAGAGGCTTTGTTTTATTGGGCATTTGTGTATAAACCGCAGAGAAGTGAGACTTGCCAGTAACTGAATGACCTCTCTGAGCTCCATGACTTATACTGATACTTATACTCTGTTTGTCAGTTAAGCTGAGTCCTGTCTCTACACACTACTGCCTGAAGAATGTCAAGGAGGTAAAGGACTTCCTGGGTCGCCATGTCGAGAAACTGGATAAATTCATTTCTGCGTTCTGCCAGTCCTTCAAAGAGCAGGAAAGGAAGGGCCTGCGCCATCACATAGTGAGAGAGACTCCATTGCTCCATATGACTCCTTAATGCAGGGGTTGTGTAGTCAAGGGAAGAATAACTACATGTTATTTTTCCTCCCCAGGATGCCGTTCATGCCCTGTATACAAAATGTCTTCAGTGCTTGCTGAGAGATTCACGTCTGGTACGTGGAGATCACGCTATGCTCTAGAGTTCAGCTGGGTCTGTACTGGTGTCTTGTGCTGTGAGTTGATGAAGTGTGTGTTGTGGATTTTAGAAGGTGCTGACCAAGCAGGAGCTTCAGATGACCCTTCTCAAACAAGCAGTGGAGGTAAGTTTGCATAAACCTGCTCTTATGTTAATCTTTTTTTTCTTTTCTTTTCTTCTCCTCAAGTACCAATACATTTTAATTTAATTGATTACAATTTAATTTTAAGAGAAGAACGCAAGCACTTAAAAAAAAAAACAATTAGGAATGTCATTCTCTTCCCCCTCACAATAGGCTAAAAATTGCGAACTCAATCACATATGTTGTTAATATATCAAATTTATCTAGCTAGATATTTACCCAGTACAGAAATCTTTGTTTACAGTGTGAGCATCACGAGATACTTTTTTTTTCTTTCCCCATATCAGCTCAAAAGGTCAGTTCTTTTTCAGTAAAAAAATTAAATAAATTGCATTGTGTGAAAGCAGCTTAAACCAGAGCAGCATATATGGAGCAAGGGACTGAGTAGATATCCAAAGTTTTGAGATTTGTTTGTCTGTGGAGCGCATTATTCATGCTGCTCTTGTTTTTTGGCAGATGTACATACACAATGATATCCATGATCTCCTCTTTAGTTATGTGGGAACTCTCGAAGCAACTCAGGTACTGTTTTGTATGTACTTGTGCACATAGTGCATGTCTGTGTATGTATTTTTCTGTGTGACTATGTTTGGGTCATGGTGTTGTTTTTGATCTTTTTTTTATTTATAATGAATGCATTTTATGTTTCGGCTTTATTTAATGTTAACATATTATTATACTCGTTTATACCACCGAGCTGTTAAATTCTCAATTTTAATGGGTCGGAAGTCGTTAATTTTCAGCAGCTCTGACAGGAGTTTCAGCTGCAAGGCAAAGCACAGGTTTATATTAATGCTCTTTTTCTAAAACAACCTATAATTACCTAATTATAATAATACATTGATTAAAATCATAGTTATTTAACAAACAGTTTTCCTCCACAGGAGAGGCTTTATGGTTTCTCAGTAACATGAGAAGCTGCTTTTTTTTGTCAATTTCAAAAAAGAGAGGTACGTGAGGGAACAACTATTGATAGTTGGAATAGCAGAAGTGATCAAAGGAATTAACTTGTCTCACAGACATTCCACAACATTAAACATAGCTATATGTTCATATACAGCGCTATGAAAAAGTATTTGCACCATCCTGATTTCTTCTGTTTTTGTATTTCGTACCAAATTGTTTCAGAAATGAAAATATGGCAACCGGAGTAAGCACAAAATACAGTTTTTAAATGATGTTATTTATTGCAGCAAAAACGTTATCTAATACCAACTGGGCCTGTGTGAAAATGTATTTGCTCCCATAGTTACTAATTCCCCAAATCTATGAAACTTTATTCATAATGGGGTTCAGCTGGACTAGACAGAACCAGGCCTGATTACTGCAAACCCTGTTCAATCAAATCAACACTTAAATATAACTTTTTCAACAGCGTGAAGTTAATTAAAAGGTCTTACCCAATAACACTATGCCAAAATTGAAAGAAATTCCAGAAATGATGAAGAAGAAGGTGATTGAAATCCATCAGTCTGGGAAGGGTTACAAAGCTTTTTCAAAGGCTCTGGCACTCCAAAGAACCACAGTGAGAGCCATTATCTCCAAATGGAAAAACTATGCACAGTAGTGAATCTTCCTAGAAGTGGCCGACCTTCCATAATTCCTCCAAGAGCACAGAAACTATTCATCCAGGAAGCCATAAAAGACCCAAGGACAACATCAAAGAACCTACAGGCCTCTATTACATCAATAAAGGTCACTGTTCCTGACTCCACTATCAGAAAGACTCTGGGCAAAAATCTCACCTATGGAAGAGTGGTGAGGTGAAGACCACTGCTAACCCAGAAGAACATTAAGGCTCATCTGAATCCTGCCAAAACTGTGTGGACTGATGATTCAAAAGTGGAAGACCAGGGTCCCGTTACATCTGGCATAAACCAAACACATAATTCCACAAAAAGAACATCATACCTACGGTCAAGCATGGTGGTGGGAGTGTGATGGTGTGGGGATGCTTTGCTGCTTCATGGCCTGGGAAACTTGAATTCTGGTCTCTACCGGAAAATCCTAAAAGAGGATGTCCAGTCTTCAGTCCCTAAGTTGAAATTCAAGCGCAACTGGATTATGCAGCAAGACAATGATCCAAAGCATAGGAGTAAGTCCAGCTCTGAATGAGAAAAAAGCAAAAATGTAAAAGTTTTGGAGTGGCCTAGTCTAAGTCCTGATTTGAACCATTTGTGATTCTGTGGCAGGACCTTAAACTGGGCAGTTCATGCTCGAAACCCCTCCAGTGTGGCTGAACTAAAGCAGTTCTGCAAAGAAGAGTGGGTCAAAATTCCACCACAGTGCTGTGAAAGACTGATATCCAGTTATAGGAAGCATTTGGATGCAGTTATGTTTTATGTTGTATTTAGTTTGAACATCTAAAACCATTTAGTATGAGATGTACACAAAAACAGAAGAAATCAGGATGGGGCAAATCATTTTTCATAGCACTGTGAAATATTGCTGTGGTGTAAGAGAAATAACACACTTCAGGAGGCACCATTATGGGAGAATATTCTCATTCGAGGTAGTTACAGCATCACACCACCACGTCGTTGATTTATTTTCCCATAACAGCACATCTCATCTTGTTTTCCATATCTTGTACTTTAATAGGATGCTGCATTCAATAAAACAACAAGAGGGCTGCAGGAACTGCAGCAGAAAGATCTTGGAGTGAAGTCAGACTTCAGGTCAATTGAATACAGTGAAGAACAATTCAAAGTTGATTCTTTGTCATTCAGCTCTCGCTCTGTCTCACACCTTCTCGCACCCTCTCTTATGCTATTTTAACGTCTCTTTCTTTCTGCAGTATAAATATTCCTCGTGCTAAGAGGGAATTAAGTCAGCTTAACCACTGCAGCTCTCCCCAGCAGAAGCTGCTCTGCCTCAGGAAGGTTGCCTTCACCATCATGCAGTCACCCAGCCGCAAAGGTGTGTTTCTTAGTTCTCTCTCATAGTCTGGAAGCTGTGATTCTTTGGAATCTATTTATGCTCAGCTTTCCAAAAGCTGGTGTACATTGTCTACATTTAAATGCATTAAATGCATATCAATATTACAATATTACATTTACATTACATTTATTCATTTAGCAGACGCTTTTACCCAAAGCGACTTACAAATGAGAGCACATTCACACACCAATGGTAGCAGAGCTGCATGCAAGGCGCTAGCTTGCCATCTGGGGCAACTTAGGGTTCAGTGTCTTGCCCAAGGACACTTTGGCATGGGATCACCCGGGCCGGGATTCGAACCACCAACCCTACGATTAGCGGATTAGTGGACAACCCGCTCCACCGACTGAGCCACAGCCGCCCTATATTAATCGGAATTCGGCAATAATCGAATTAGTACCGAGTCGTGTAAACGCCACAATCTGATCGCAAGATTCTGATTAAGACAATATTCTGATTCCCCGAAAATTCTGATTCTCACCCCTGGAATATGCCCGTTTTAATCAGATCATTTTAATTGTTGCATGTAAACATCTGTTAAATCCACCAAAAGGAGATGTATGCGCATGTTCAGTCTGCATAGAATTGTGGGTGATAACAGCTGTAGGCTAGGTATTTAGGAATAGCAACTCAGGTATACTTAGTGTACAATAACAGTGTATACAGGAATATTCTGATGCCTGAACGCATATAAATGTCGTATTCGGAATATGGCTGAAACCCGAATATAAACCTTAAATGTAATTTGATGTACATGGTAAATTTAGTCACTGTTGGGGAGAAAAAGTGTTTTGAAAAAGTGTGTGTCAATTAGTTTCACCCAATTACTGTGCATCATTGTTTTCCTTGACAACACAGTATAACAGGGCTGTTGTTGCAGTTTGTGTCCTCACAGACAATGTTGCCTTTGTCCCTCTGTCCAATCATTCTCCTGAACTTTACTATAGTAACCAGATTAGCTGGTGCACACACACACACACACACACACACACACACACACACGGACGGAATACTTAACTCTGTTTCACCACAAACTGTTATTATTGAAATACACAGTGCTGGCAGCACAACAACACTTCACTGTTTGTGTAAAGTAGAGCAATCTGTTCTTGACACTGCTTGCTAAACTGCCAGTGAGCCAGATTTTAGATTAGTGAAGCAGACACAGAAGGAGTGTAAAGAAATGGTGAGACTGGAGCACATTTACACTGAATATAGGACTATTTAATATGTATTTCCTCTTTCCTTGTTTATCCAGTTAACTTTGAGGCTGTATGTGCAGATGATCTCCTTTCAGTAATTCTGTATCTGCTGGTGAAAACTGAGATTCCTAATTGGTAAGTTAAGCAGTAATCCATCATGCTCAGATTGTCCCAAAGTCTTGGCCTGGCCAGTATTTAATTCAATTTACTCCATGTAGTTATTTGTCAGTCTTTTTTTTTTGGTTTTCTTTCTTCTTTTGATTCCATTGACAACACATTTTGTGCACCCCCCCCCCCCCCCCCCCAGGAAGGCAAATCTGAGTTACATAAAAAACTTCCATTTCTGCAACTCCACCAAGGATGACCTGAGTTACTGCCTGACGTCGTTTGAGGCAGCTGTGGAGTACATCAGCCAAGGCAACCTTAATCAAGGGCCAACGGTGAGAGATTGGGGGGGGGTTATAGGTTGTTTATTTACCTATTACCAACTGTAACCATAGTAAATAACACTTAAACTCACAGCTTTATTATTAGTAGAGATGCGGCACAGACGCAGGTAATTCACATAAACAATCTCCCTCTATCTCTCGCACGCTCTAATAACTATTTATTATAATTCATTCAAAGAAATGTAATCTTATCACACTACTTTATCTCTGTGTACGATCCTATACGAATTCTAGATCTTACGACCCGTATATAAAATAACTTGCGAACATTAGCCGTTATTTTTATCCTTTCAGTTAAATTCTCCACTGCAAACATCAGTGACAGCTTTAACTTGTCAGTTCTGTCAAGTTACCATGGTATAAGAGGGATGGTCCACGGCTAGGTGGGCGTTACACAATTTTAGTGCACTCCGCATCATGTCGTGGTTTGTTTGCCTCCACATCGTCCATTAAAATCGCATAATGCACGCCAATCGTGGATTACTCCTTACGTAATTCAGCTTCACCTGGAAATCTAAAACACTGCATGCTATAGCTATGAGAGAATGTTTTAATCATGCGCTTCAATGTTTTAATCAAAAGCCTGGGTAACACGCTTGTTAACTATGAGAGCCCAAGAGATTTCTTACCCAAGTTCCAGTCATGGCTATTACACAGAATCAGTTTTCCCTTCATGTATACTAATATGTAAACTGAAATATGTTTCCTGGTGCATAGGGCTCAGGAGAGCTGAATGACAAACTGTTCTTCAGGCAGAAGATGAATCTTCTTTCTCAGAGTGCTTCTACACCTATAGACTGTTTGTTTGAGGTAAGAAACACACCACATAGAAGACGATACCAAAGAAATGAATACATTCCATATTATCTTCAATAAAAAGATAGGGAGGCATGTTCCACCACAAGATGTCACTATAAAATCATCATACAGTATTTTGGGCATATCTTAAGTGGTCTGCATTGTGTCTGTGTGTCTTTAGCATATAGCACACGGAAACAAGGCAGAGGTCCAGCGCTTGCTAAGTGAAGGCGAGACTGAGGAAGACAAGAGACAGATGTGTCACCCTCTGTGCTCCTGTGATACATGTGACCAGCGTTTGTCAGGGTTAGACTCTAAAAATTTTTTCTCGTTCTCTGTCCTGCACACACACACACACACATTATCATTATTATCATGAAACGTTTAAAGAAGAGCATTGCAAAAGTAGGCCTAGAACACGCTATAATCAATGTGTCTTAACGCAGGAATATATATTTTTAAAATTATTTATCACTTCATATTCACTTCTTATACACTCTCCCTAGGATACAATTGTTTTATACACCCTTTTTAGTGCACTCCATGCAGTGCATGCCATTTAGATTCAGCCACAGTAAGCCAATGTTGCAACATATATTTTTATGTAGATATTTCATTGAGCAATATTAAAAAAGTACCACTGATTTAAACACTTTTTTTTTGATACGGTTAAAGTGCCGATAGAGGGCCTTGCAGTACACTGGTGTACCATTCCACCCACTTTGTTAATCTATATAAACATGAGATATTTCCGCAGGTCTGTTATAAGATTAGTCAGGACACTGTTGGCTTTATGTGTGTATAGTAACATTAGTCTGCAAAGCTTTTTTGATAATAAAACACCATATAAAACTGCCACAAGAAAATTACAATATTTAAACATAGTAGGCTAGGTAAACAAAAATACTTTTAAATGGAAAATCTGAAAATATTTAAAGCCATGAGGGTCTACTTTCATATGAGCCATTAACCACTACTGTGAACCACACTGCTGAACACGATCGCCCCAAAATAGGCGGAAAATTACATTTTTTGGCCTCTGGTGAATAGAGTTCATTTTTAGTGCTAATTCTTCTTCACTTGCATTTAAAGATCTGACTGTTTTACATGAAACTCCAGCTAACATCCCTCATTTCTTTTAAATGAAACGGTGGTTTTGACTAGTCTCCTGAGTATGTTCTTGCTCTGTGGTCATACTATAACGGTGTATATTGCATACTCTGACACACACACACACACACACACACACATACAAGTCTACAGCCTGAGACCCTGTTACTGTTTGTGGGTAAATCAGTTTGAACAGCACCATTATTAACTGCTTTTAGGCTGTTCTGATAGCACAGCCATTCACCTTCATTCATTTATCCTGGGAACTCAAATGACTATGATTAATTGGGATAAAGCAGAAACGCAGTGATCAATAACTGCACGGAGCCAAACTGTCCTTTTTTTGACAAAGTTATAGCCAGTTAGGTTATAGTTTAGAG
This sequence comes from Noturus placidus, assembly GCA_022414735.1. Lineage (NCBI taxonomy): Eukaryota > Metazoa > Chordata > Actinopteri > Siluriformes > Ictaluridae > Noturus > Noturus placidus. The sequence goes on along the minus strand of JAFFST010050041.1, from coordinate 118,236 downwards.
AGATTTCTATTTCTAATAGGATTAAAGGGTGAAAATGATTCTTTTTATAAGTTCATTATTTTTGTTTATTGGGTGTAATAGAATAGGTTGACATGCTTTAATGTTTAAAAAAACACATTATTTTTCACATACTGTACATTTATTAAAGTACCTCTATTCCCAGGCTGCCTAAAACGCTCAGATTGTGTTCTGGTTTCTTGAAAGCCCCTCTATCTGAAAAGCCCACAGTGCTTCAAGCGTGAAACCTCAAGCCTGTTTCGGAAATGTAACGCCCCTTACTGTAATGGCGAGCTTCAGCTTCCAAGACTTCTAAAGCATTTCTAAGCTTCTAAGTAACACAGTTAATAAGGTCACCAGTTTAATCGTATCAGTTCGAGCCCGAGTCAGATTCAGCAAATGCAGATGATCAAGCAGATCATTCGGAAACCAGCTTTGCAAGCACGACTTGAGCAGAACGTTTCACAGTGGTAGTTTTTTTTTTAGTTTTTTTTGGTAACTCTCTTACCGTTCAGATACGATGATATACCGTTTTAATGTGGCTTATGAAATCGACACAAAATACAGACACAAAATACAGACCGTTAGCTGTGTCACGAGAATGTGCGTTACTGTGTACGTTTATAGGTAAACATACCCACAGCCGAATATCCAAACTACTTCAACACAATAACTTTAGCGAGCACGTTATGAGAGGTCAACAACTGAGCCCTGGGCCACAACACAAAACTCCGCATTTGGACAGTCAATAGCAGATACTTCATAAAATAATCAAACACACTTACAGGTTCTGATTCAGAAGCACAAGATTGTCCCAGCAATGTGGGCAATTTTTCAGGAGTAGCCTTCGTGTATATCCTGCGTTGTACTCGCCCAGGTTCAGGAAGCAGTCTTCACTAAAATTCGCCGTGCACAAACAAACTTTTGGCTTGTACTACTCAGAAACAGCGTTATTAATAAAAAGTAACCACCGATTCCTAATTTCATCCATGTTCAAAAGGCCAAACAAAGGGATTCTGCTTTCGCATCGAAACACACAGTGTCTCCACAACATGCTGCCAACATAATTCACTGAAGCTTCACCTTCTTTCTTCACACCTGCCTTCAGGTGGGATTATGTTAATAGTACAAAAGGTGACGTAGACGTTTGTGGAAATAATATCTGAACTTGGATCGGGACGTTTTATGCAGGTCTGGAGCAATGTTCTCTGTTAGATAGAATAAATCCTTTATGGGAGACGATGAGCTTTGCAGATCTTATACATGCACAAACCGATACATTACACACCAAAGGAGAAGGAAAACATAAATCTCTTTAAGAATATTAACTAAACTGAGTTGTGGCACAACTCACTTCAGTTGTTCACTATAAAGTTGTTTGTTTCATGCATTTGTTTTCTGGATTGTGTTCAATTTCAATTTTTCAACTTTGCTTGGTTTAACGTTAAGTCTTTCAGTCTTCTTTAGATGATGGGTGTGTGTAGTGGTATATGTCATTCAATTTTGTATAAATATTGTTAAATTCTGGCTGTAGTTCTCACTCTCAGTCAGTGATTAGTGCAAATTATAAAGTATGTGTTCATTTTTCTTTCTTTCTTTTAATCCCCAGGAGATTAAATGACCCATCTATAGTCACTCCATGTTCCCGGGATGACCGAGGCTACACTCCTCTTCATGTTGCTGCTATATGGGGTTAGCTGGCTTCTCATATGCTTTGACTCACTGTCGTACTGTAAATATGAAATAATACATTACAAGTCTGACTCCTAACCAGTATTAGTTAGTAAAGTTGAATGATTTCAGTTTTTCAGGTTTGTTTCTCAGTCTTTTACACATGCATCTAAACCTCTGTAGCTTGAATGGTTTTAGTGACGTGTAGAATGTATGTGCGGATGAATAGGTCAGTCTCTGCTGGTTGACCTGTTGGTGTCAAAGGGAGCTGCAGTGAATGCCACAGACTACCACGGCCTCACAGCTCTGCACCTCAGCTGCCAGAAGGGCTATCAGGGTGTCACGGTGAGTTTCTTATCTCAATATACCTGTTTACAGCCCGATACATATGTCATACTCCACATATGCAACTAAAAAACCTCATTGATATGGAGAGATGTTTATTTATGGATAAAGTCTCCTTTGTCAGCCATCGCTAATAGTCAGTTAAATCTGTTCCAAAGACACATGAAGCTATTCAGGACAGAGGACGTTTTCTTGATAACAAGCTGCAGTTCTTTTCTTGTCTTATTAACTTCGAGAGTGAGCAAGAGAGAGAGAGAGCAAAAAGAGAGGCATGCGAGGGAATGATTGTTTATAGCTGCTGTAATGTAAGTGACAACAGGTACTGACTTATTTTGTGGATGTTCCACAGCTTTAAATGCAACTATACACTCCTGGGCAAAGAAAAGCCAAAATATTAAGCTTTTAATGGTCTTAACAACAAATCATTGGTCAGAAAATGAGCAGGAATTAAACAAATGCACCCCTGAGGCCGGCTGTGCCACTGTGTACTCGTTTACTTTTACTGCATTGAGCTGTTTGTGGGGAAAAGCTAGAAACAGGGACATTCACTCATATAGTTTTCTTGTACACAGATGTAAAATCATGATGATGATTATAACGTTTGATGTAAAATTCAAACAAGTTTGCAAAATTAAAAGGAAGTAAAATAAAAACAAAAAGCATGTTTACCCACAAAGAAATCAAAGGGAAATGCTGTCCCATACTATGTTACTTTATCCATTTGTTAAATTCTTGCTAATTTCCTGACCAATGATTTGTTGTTAAGAACATTTAAATGCTTAATGTTTTGCCGTTTTTGGGCTCGGCCCATTTTTTCCCAGGAGAATAAACAGATAAAAGGTACAATGTGTCATTCTTTAATAAGTAGTGTTGGCAAATTGCTGTGGTATAAGTCGGGGACAAAATGCTTTAGGACATGCTGTTATTGGAAAATAACAATCTCCGGGATGGTAATGGCATCACACCACCCTGTCACTGATTATTTTCTTTTATCAGCACACTCTGTTGTGCTTTAAATACTATAATATTCTGTATACGTTATATTAGGTGTATTATTATTCTCCAAACGATTCAGAAACACTGATATGTCTTTTGAGATTGCGGTGTCTTGATCACTTTTCTTATCTGTAGCTGCTGCTGTTGCACTATAAAGCAAACCCAGATGCTCAGGACAACAATGGGAATACTCCTCTTCACCTGGCTTGCATGTACGGGCACGAGGATGTAAGTGACTAGGATAATACTCAGTTCATGCAGTTCCTTAAAGACTACGGTTGAGGTCATAAGTTTACATTAAAAGAAAAAAAAGAGGGATAATAAAAATTGCATTTTTTTTTTATTAGTACTGCCCTGAATAAACTATTTAGCATAACAGGTGTTTTCATATAGTCCACAAGACACAATAATAACTGAATTTACACAAATGAACCCGTTCAAAAGTTTACACACCCTTGATTCTTAATATTGTGTGTTACCTGGATGATCAACGACTGTGTTTGTTTCGTGATTTATGAGTCCCTTGTTGGTCCTGAGCAGTTAAACTCCCCACTTTTCTTCAGAAAATCCTTCAGGTCCTGCACATTCTTTACTTTTCCAGCATCTTTTGCATATTTGAGCCCTTTCCAACAACAGATATATGATGTTGAGATCCATCTTTTCACACTGAGGACAACTGAGGGATTCGTACACTATTACGTAACTATTACAAAAGTTGCAAACATTCACTGCTTCTCAAGAAGGCAGCACACCAGGACCAGGGGGGTGTAAACTTTTGAACAGGTTGATTGGTGCAAGTTTTTTGTCTCATGGGAAATGTGTAAATATCTTATGTAGCTTCTAAAGGGAAGTACTGAAAGAACAACAAAATCATCCATCCATCCATTTGTTTTCTGTACCGGTTAACCTACACAGGGTCTAGGTAAACAAAATAATAATGACCCCTTTACGATCCCTCTTTTAAATTTTTTTTGTTTGAATTATTAACCTTTTGCAGATTCTGCAAGGCGTATGTACATTTCTGTCTGAAAATACAGAGAATCCCCTCGGTAAACCATACCCAAGTGTGTGTGTGTATTTTTGGTGTTTCAGTGTGTAAAGGCCCTGGTTTACTACGACCTGCACACATGCCAGCTGAATGTGCAGAATGATAAGGGAGATACGGCACTGCACATCGCGGCTCGTTGGGGTTACGAAGGCATCATGGAGGTGCTGCTGGAAAACGGCGCCTCCACTCTCCTCCATAACAAGGCCAATCAGAGCCCACTCCACTGCGCACTCAACTCCAGGGTCAGCACATCACTCAGTTTAGCACTACACAAAACATTATAAACACTTGAAATAAACAAATCTGCCCTCATGAGAAGTGGTATCTTTGAAGAGAAAGTTCATGTATGAAAGTGATAACCATATCTGATAGCATTTCATATAAAATCGCTGGCCGCTTAATTAGGCACCCCTGTTGGTTTTTTTTGCAAGCAGCCAATCATGTTGCAGCAGCGTAATGCATATTATCATGCAGATACAGAGTCCAGTAAAGCACTTTGGTTACTGTTCACATCAGAATTGGGGGGTTAATCTCACTGACTTTGACGGTGACATGGTTGTTCCTGCTCGACAGTCTGGTTTGAATATTTTAGAAACAGCTGATCTCTTCAGAATTTCATTAACAATGATCTCTAATGTTTACACAGAATGGTGTAAAAAAACAAAAGACATCCAGTGATTGGTAGTTCTGGGAGAAGAAATGCCTTCTTGTTGAGAGAAAGGTCAGAGGAGAATGACAGGAAGGCTACATTAACTTGAGTAATCACTCTCATCCAAAAAGACTCATCCAAACTGGACAGTTGTGTGGGCGGAAATTAATTTGGACTTGGCTGACGACCTGATGGACAGCTGTTGTAGCTACGGCTCCACATGTTGTGTGTTCTGATGTTTGATGTGAACATCAGCTCTTGACCTGTATCTGCATGAGTTTATTCATTGTGCTGCTGTCACAGGTTTCACTAATAGGATAATTTCATGAATGTGCAGGTGGATGGTGTGTATAGTTCCACCATGTTATTTACATAGAGATGTTTGCATCTGTGTTTGTGTCATACTGGTAGACAAACAGTTCTATTTCTGCATTTATAGTGATTATAAATGTGAACCGTCCTGATCATGTGCTGTTCTACTTAAGCAGTTTTTTTCTTCATGTTGTAGGTTCTGTCCTTACTGGAGCGCACATATGATAGTGCCAGTAAAAAGGTAAATGGTTTTGAATAATAATAATACTAAAATGTATTTCTATTGCATCTTTCATACATTAAAATGCAACCCAAGTGCTTTACATTGAAAAAGGCAAACAAAAACATCAGAAATATAATGTAAAATACAAATGTAATAGAAAGTCTAAAATGAAATCGTTGGAAAAATAATAATAAACATAAAATAAATATGTAATAATGAGTAAATAGTAAAAGTGAAATGTAATAGTTTTTTGTAATTAACAATTTTATTGATTCACAAGTTAACACAAAGAGACAAACAACATACAGTGCCTTGCGAAAGTATTCGGCCCCCTTGAACTGTTCGACCTTTTGCCACGTTTCAGGCCTCAAACATAAAGATATAAAACTGTCATTTTTTGTGAAGAATCAACAACAGGTGGGACACAATCTGAAGTGGAACCAAATTTATTGGATATTTCAAACTT
>JAFFST010050041.1:91237-112088 GCA_022414735.1 Noturus placidus | reverse complement strand
CACATGTTTGGTGTGTCTCCCAGGTGGCTTGTGGCAAACTTTAAATGACACTTTTTATCGATATCTTTGAGAAATGGCTTTCTTTGCACTCTTCCATAAAGGCCAGATTTGTGCAGTATACGACTGATTGTTGTCCTATGGACAGAGTCTCCCACCTCAGCTGTAGATCTCTGCAGGTCATCCAGAGTGATCATGGGCCTCTTGGCTGCATCTCTGATCAGTCTTCTCCTTGTATGAGCTGAAAGTTTAGAGGGACGGCCGGGTCTTGGTAGATTTGCAGTGGTCTGATACTCCTTCCATTTCAATATTATCGCTTGTACAGTGCTCCTTGGGATGTTTAAAGCTTGGGTAATCTTTCTGTATCCAAATCCGGCTTTAAACTTCTACACAACAGTATCTCAGACCTGCCTGGTGTGTTCCTTGTTCTTCATGATGCTCTCTGTGCTTTAAACGGACCTCTGAGACTATCACAGAGCAGGTGCATTTATACGGAGACTTGATTACACACAGGTGGATTCTATTTATCAACATTAGACATTTAGGTCAACATTGGATCATTCAGAGATCCTCACTGAACTTCCGGAGAGAGTTTGCTGCACTGAAAGTAAAGGGGCTGAATAATTTTGCACGCCCAATTTTTCAGTTTTTTATTTGTTGAAAAAGTTTGAAATATCCAATAAATTTGGTTCCACTTCATGATTGTGTCCCACCTGTTGTTGATTCTTCACAAAAAATGACAGTTTTATATCTTTATGTTTGAGGCCTGAAACATGGCAAAAGGTCGAACAGTTCAAGGGGGCCGAATACTTTCGCAAGGCACTGTATATAATGAATCAAACTATTTTAACATAAATCCCCACTATAACCCCTCCCCCTACCAACCTCCCACCCCACCCTGGTGGTCAATAGAATATAAACTCGCATATCCAAAAAAAATTAATAAAATAAAATACACACAAAAAAAGAGAAAGGAAAATACAATAATCAAGTATAATCATAGACTAAACTTTAAATTATACTCTCCACCGCCCCTCCTCAAGAGTCCCCCAAAAACGCCAAATAACTGCCCCATTTCTTCCTGAAGGAATTCCCAACTCCCATCCTTCTCCTCAAAGGCAGCCACCCTCCCCATCTCCACACACCACTCTGGAAACAAGGGCGCTCCATCTGATTTCCATCCCCTTAAAATAACCATCCATCCATCCATCCATCTTCAACTGCTTACTCCTTTTCAGGGTCACGGGGGAATCTGGAGCCTATCCCAGGAGGCATCGGGCACAAGGCGGGGTACACCCTGGACAGAGTGCCAGTCCATCGCAGGGCTTAAAATAACCAGTGAAATGTAATAGTTAATAGAAATGGAATAAAAATGCTCACAAATGTCAAATAATACAGCAAATACAAACTTGGGAGAAAATCATATATAAAACATAAGTAAAAAGATATGATTTGAGCTGCTTTTTAAAATTGCTATGTGAAGATGATTACTGTGTGTTATGTCTAGTGACTCTGCAGAGAAACTGAATGAAACTGACTGAGTGGTGCACAGCACACAACAACGAACAGATAATCATTAAAATTATGGGTTTAAAAGAAATAATTTTTTTAACCTGCTTTCTCAGGCTCCCAGTCGTCCTCCACAGCCAGCTGACCACAGCAGTAGACGTACCTCTGTGTCCAGTACATGCTCGTTCATCTCTGTGGAGGCCTATTCCGAGAGTGAGCGCACGCACCTAAAGGAGGTGAGACTAGCGCCCTCTGGGGTGTGACAAAGGGTATTACATTTTGCCTCCGTGCTGAATGGGTTCTGGCTGTGGCCTGAGACTTCTGTGTCTAATGGCAGGTGGAGAAATTACTGCGGGCAGTGGCAGATGGAGATGTGGAAATGGTGAGCAGTTATTGCACTAATATGATTGCAAACAAATGCCAAAATTCACACTTTTCCCTTTTACTTGTACATAGTGCCAGATCCAGGGCTTGTTCAGAGAACTTGCCGTCTTTGTTTTAAGAACCAGAGCATGTTTACACCTCTTTAAGAGTAAAAAATAATCATGAGGAACCATTTTCAAAAAGTGATGAAATGACCTCAAACTGCCTTTTTTTTGTAGTGATAAATGGGCTTTATTTGAAGCAGTTTGTTGTTGGGAAATAACGTGGCGAAGGTTTCAATGCTGAAAGCACTTTCGGTTTCTGCAAAAACTGACTGAAAATATCTTGAATACAGTCATATTTATCTAGGATTATAAGATTACCATAAACCAAATATAATAATAATATTAAACCAATTTTGTGACATTGTTTACTAATCTTAAGCTAATTACTAATTTTTACATTTTCTTATTCTATTGCCAGATAATTCTGCTCATTTGAAGCATTTCTGTGAATGAAGCAAAATGATCTGCCTATCGAATAAACAAATGTGAAGCTTAAGATGAGTAAATAATGTCTTGAAATAAGATTAATAATCTTATATTTGGATTATGCTATTCTCATAATAGGAGATACTAGATAAATTTGACTGTATTCAAGATATTTTCACTTCATATGATGTCAGGTTTTGCAGTGTGTATAAACAGTGTGTGTGTGTGTTTGTGTGTGTGTCCTGTTTCAGGTGCGCTACCTGTTGGAGTGGTTAGATGAAGAGCCAAAGAATGAAGAGAGAGCTGAATTGCCTGAAAAAACAGAACTGTGCCACCCTCTGTGCCAGTGTCCAAAGTGTGAACCTACACAAAAGGTTTGCACATTTTACTAGATATTATACACCCCATCAGTTATTGGCTTATTGCATTAGTATATAGTTATCTTGTTTTCAGTATTTCACCACTCCACCTTTATTTTTCGGGGTTGTGTGTGTCTTTAGAGGTTATGTGTCCTGCAGCTGGACAGTTTGGGAGTTAACAGCAGCAGTGCAGATGGTTTCACGCCACTGCACGTGGCAGCACTGCACGGACACACGGTGCTTGTCTCTTTGTTCATCCGTCACGGTGCCAACATCAACGCCTGTAATGGCCAGAATGCCACTCCACTCCATCTGGCCTGCCAGAATAGCCACACACAGGTGCTGCTGCACTGCTAACACCGCTCCATATAATCACTGAGCATTCAGTCAAACTTGTGAATCACTTTTCATATGGTTAGTTTTTCTTTGACGTTTAAACAGCAAGCAGTTACATAACCAAGTCTATTCTTTTCTTACTGGAAACCCAAACTAGATCTATGCACAGTACTATTATTTTGAATTCTCTGCCTGCCCATTACAACAGATGTTTTTTTAATCGTGTTGTTCACAAAGCGAGGTCTGTGAAGCCCAGTAAGGGCGTTGGGGATTTAAATTTTTTTTTTTATTTCAATTTGTTAGTGATCTAAACTTCACAACCAGCAATTATCAGAGATATTACAGTCGTTAGGTTTTTATATTAGCCTGTTTGACTGGTCACATGAATGGATTAAATCCAATCCTCAATAATTCAAAAAAACCTAGTCCTGTAATTAATGTTAATGAATCCAATACCAGTTTAAATGTTTTCTGTGAAGGAAAAGTGAATAAAAGATGAGTAAAATTCCCTCTGGCTTTGATAAATAGCAAACATATTACTGCACACATTTAAATAATTAACCTAATACTTGAATAGTTTGAATTATGTTCATGAAAAAAATCTGTACTGAAGGGGTCAATAGAATTTATTTTGCATTTAAAGGGGTCATTGTTCTGAATATATTTTGAGAAACCCTGAACCCTGTTCTAATTGACTTCGTTGGTGCAAATCTCTCCACATACAGCCTAAATAAGTCATTTAAAGACTGCAAAGATTATTTATTATTATCATTTATTATTTATTTAATTAATTTTTTAATGAACAATTTGAATTGCAACATTTAATCTGCTTGCTCAGGGTCAAAACAAGCCCGGAGGGGCCAAACATGAATAAAACCATAAGGCCTTGTAAACACAAAAAGGAAATTTGCTTCTAGCAGCAGCTAATTTTGCTTTGTGCCGAGGTCACCTAGGTTATCTTTAACCCTGCAAATTTACAAACATGGAATCCATGAGCCAGTAGGAAATAAGAGGGTGTGCTGGGGTGTTTGAGAAACTGGTCATTATTATGTAGCACTCACACTGGCTACAGTGGGGGGGGGGGGGGGGGGGTATTTGATCCCCTGCTGATTTTGTACGTCTGCCCACTGACAAAGGAAATGATCAGTCTATAATTTTAATGGTAGGTCTATTAGAACAGTGAGAGACTGAATAACAACAAAAAATCCAGAAAAACGCATGTCAAAAATGTTATAAATTGATTTGCATTTTAATGAGAGAAATAAGTATTTGACCCCCTCTCAATCTTAAAGATTTCTGGCTCCCAGGTGTCTTTTATACAGGTAACGAGCTGAGATTAGGAGCACACTCTTAAAGGGAGCGCTCCTAATCTCAGCTTGTTACCTGTATAAAAGACACCTGTCCACAGAAGCAATCAATCAATCAGATTCCAAATTATCCACCATCGCCAAGACCAAAGAGCTCTCCAAGGATGTCAGGGACAAGATTGTAGACCTACACAAGTCTGGAATGGGCTACAAATCCATTGCCAAGCAGCTTGGTGAAAAGGTAACAACAGTTGGTGCGATTATTCGCAAATGGAAGAAACACAAAAGAACTGTCAATCTCCTTCGGCCTGGGGCTCCATGCAAGATCTCACCTCGTGGAGTTGCAATGATCATGAGAACAGTGAGGAATCAGCCCAGAACTACACGGGAGGATCTTGTTAATGATCTCAAGGCAGCTGGGACCATAGTCACCAAGAAAACAATTTTTAACACACTACGCCGTGAAGGACTGAAATCCTGCAGTGCCCCTGCTCAAGAAAGCACATATACACGCCCGTCTGAAGTTTACCAATGAACATTGAATGATTCAGAGGACAACTGGGTGAAAGTGTTGTTGTCAGATGACACCAAAATGGAGCTCTTTGGCATCAACTCAACTCACTGTGTTTGGAGGAGGAGGAATGCTGCCTATGACCCCAAGAACACCATCCCCACCATCAAACATGGAGGTGGAAACATTATGCTTTGGGGGTGTTTTTCTGCAAAGGGGACAGGACAACTTCACCGCATCAAAGGGACGATGGACGGGGCCATGTTCCATCAAATCTTGGGTGAGAACCTCCTTCCCTCAGCCAGGGCATTGAAAATGAAAAGTAATTACTAAGTCATTACCAAGTACTAAGTCATGTTTTGCAGAGGGGTCAAATACTTGTTTCCCTCATTAAAATGCAAATCAATTTATAACATTTTTGACATGCGTTTTTCTGGATTTTTTTTTGTTGTTATTCTGTCTCTCACTGTTCCAATAAACCTACCATTAAAATTATAGACTGATCATTTCTTTGTCAGTGGGCAAATGTACAAAATCCGCAGGAGATCAAATACTTTTTTCCCCATTGTAGGTGTTCTCGTTCACTGACTTTTTGCCTACCCGCTCTTGCTGACATGGGGGTGAACCCATCCTACACTTTTTTGTTGGTTCCTGTGGGTCATAGGGGACCCTTCGACTGATTTCAGCAAGCCTTCACATCAATTAAAATCCCAGGGCACAGACAATAGGGCTTTTCTGTTGTGCTACTTGGCCGCCCCACGTTGGTCTTTAGTGCACAAAGTAAAAAGTATAACAATTTGGCGACGTTAATGCGTTTTTCTTCTTTTGATCCTTCTGTGATGAATGCAAATTTTGCAGGTTATTTAACATAACCCTCAAATAATCATGAAAATAATTTTTCTATAATAAAAATTTTTATATGATATAATGCAGACACTGCTACAGTGAATGTCAGTCATTTACACATTGCTATTAAGACATAATTTAATCAGATCATGAATCAGTGAGGAAGGCTATGATTTGACACTTAATTACAGTACCACATCCTTCTACATCCCTCCCTTCCCATATTTCTGTAGGTGGTGAGTTCTCTGGTGGAGTGCAATGCCAAGCTAAATAAGAAGGATCAGTTTGGGAACACTCCCCTGATCCAAGCCTGTTTAAAGGGACATGAGGAAACCGTAGCAGTGCTAATGGCGGTACCATCGTCATTTCACTTCACAATACATGTTGTAGTATTGCCTGTAAATTTATTGCTTGAAGAAGGCATGTAACCAAGCATGGGACAGAAAGTAAAACGGGACTGAAGATAATTGTTTTGTCCTCTTGTAGAGTGGTGCCTCATTGAACCTGGCCAATAATCAGGGTAACACAGCTCTACACGAGGCAGTGAGAGGAGGACACCAGACTCTAGTGGAAAGGCTGCTACAGGCTGGGGCTCTCACACACCTCAAGAACAAGAGACAGTACACTGCACTGGACTGTGCTCAGGAGATTGTATGCAGGCTAACATTCATAACCTTTCCTCCTCACAGTAATAGGAGCACTGCCTTCTTTCTACTTTGTTGACTTCCAACTCAATTTACAGTTTAAAAAAAAAAACCAGAAGCATTTTGTCACTTTAAACTATTTGTACACATTCGTTCTTTTTAAGTGGCAAAAAACCCAACATTTTTGCTTTGCAGAACACAGCGATTCTTAAGATTCTACAGAAAGCCTGTGCATCCAGTCTTGAAGCTGATTCAATCAAACAGTTCTGCATAGCCCAAAGACATCTAGGAAAAAGTGAGAGGTGTGTTTATGTACAGATTTATTATCTGTTAGTGTGCATAATGTTCCAGCACAGGGCTTCATAGAGAGAGCACGCTCAACAGCTGTCCTGAACCACACAACCGATTTTCATTAGCCCAACATCCTCACTGAGCCCTAGATACATTGCTAAATAAATGCAGCAAAAATATTTAGACGGTTTAAAAATTCTGACTAAATCATTAACATGATGTTATGTATTATGGACAGAATACAGCAGATGAATGAATCACAAGACAGTACCATCCTTCTCTCCACCGACTCTCCAAATATGGTAACTATCTTTTTTTTTTTTCTTCTAAACCGCACCACAGTAGCCATGTTTCCATCCACATATTTTTATGCGAATTTTGGGATATTGCATTAAAAAAATGCTAGATAGAAACACCAGATGGGAGTAAAATCTCCAAAAAACTCATTTTGTTAGTCGATAAGAACACGTGCATGAACTTCGATGAAAACGTATTTACTGAATAAATTCCTCGATGCACTTCAAAAAAGTTGTGTGACTTTGCCTCAACAAATCATGTGATTGGATAATTGGCTGATTTGATTGGATATTCAGCACAACTTATACAGCGCAATGGCAAGGCGTTTTTCTGTGGGAACGCGGTGGGTCGCGTAACTGGACTAAGCAGCGGACCATCACAAATGTGTTCTTGTCATTCTAAAATGCCTAAGCCTGAAGTCTGTCATGGAAATGATTTGGTATAATTACCTCCCAGAACTGTCTCACACACATCTGCCACCAATCATAAGAAAACATGAGGTTTGTAATAGTGTTTCGTCTGCACGCTCTGAAGCGTAAAAAATATATTGTATTGGAAAAAAACCCACAGTGTTGCAACAACTTAAATTTGTATTGATGCTTTGCACCAGTTTCCCCGGAAGTGACGATTTCGTACTCTTGAACGCATGTGATGGAAACGATGCTTTATTCGCAAATGATTTATGCGATATTCCAATTTTTCCAAAGTTAAATTCGCAACTTGGATGGAAACATGGCTACTGTTGACCTTATCTTTGTTCTTCATGTTTATGGTTTTTGTCATGTGTGGATCACAGGATTTAGATGACCTGAGCTATAGAAGGCGACTACGGCGTGGAGAGACTATTGATAGTTGCAATTTCTTCATCCATCCTCCTGAAAACTCGCACTCCTTCAACCAGGCTGTGCTGAACCAGTCCAGAAGCTTATGCCACAGTCACACCATACACCAGGACCTGACCACACAGTGTAGTTCCACTGCAGTCAAAATGACAGACGGTAAAGCTAATGACCATCCTGCTAACCTCTCACCTGAACCTGAGCTGGTTATTGGGAAGGCTGACGAGAGCACGCAGGACAGCTTGGAGGAGGAGGAGGAGGAGGAGGAGAAGGATCAGAAGGATCAGAACAGGGGCAAAAACTTGTCTTGGGTTTCCACAGAGATGGATAATATTGTGCTCTGAGGACCTCAGAAACTGTGTCAGACATGATGAAACAAGATCACTAGAAGCTATGCATTTAGCTGTTCTTTGGACATTTAACAGACCAGGTTTAATGTCCTTGCTTCAGTCGGTGATACTAAACCCACCCCAGCCACCGACATGAATGACACGATGCTTTAGCTCAAACCCGAACTGCTTTTAAACAGTCTAAAGCTTCAGCTTTAATTCAGTGAACTGACTATAAGACACAACTTAAATAAAACTGCTAGTGGTTGAGAGACTGTGAGGATTAATGTATGAACTCTTGAAAGGCTTGTTTAGTGTTACAATTATTATTTGTAATATAAAGGGAGATGAATTGAAGATGTATTTCCAGGACTAAAATGATCCATGTGTAAAACAAAATGAGATGCTGACAAAAACTGTACATTTAAAAGTCCCAGATCCTACATTTGTTTGTGTTTAATCTTTTCTGCTGAAGTCCACATATAACACCATGTGGCTTTATGTAGAAAAAAAAAATATTTCCCTGATAGCGGCCTTAAAACTTAGAGTGAATCCAGCCTGCAGTTTTATTTGACCAGCACTTTTACCAGCATAGTTTTATTTTCTGGCATCATAAAAAGGGATAGTTGGGCATAATTTTTACTGCCCCCCCCCCCCCCCCCCCCCCCACCTTCCCCCCCAAAAGTTTAACATGGTCTAGTTTATCATTTGACTCTTCGATATTGACTTATCAAGCCATTACTATGTAACATCAGCTTAGGCGACACTTACAGTACAGAAGCATAAAGCTGATTTTATGTTTAACTGCATGAGTGACCACATATTTCCCAGTGAGCAATGCTTCTTCCTAAAAGTGGAACATGCATTGTAAGATTTTTGACATTTCTTTTGACTTCACTGATTTTGATTTCAAATACTACTCGAGTAGTATAGCAATAGATTTTTTTTTTCTTTTATCTTGATTTGATTGAGTTATTTTAAGTTATTTAAAAAAATGTGGAATATAGATATAAAAAGAAATGCAGCTATTATTTTAGATGCCAAGGACGTTCTTCTTTCTTCATGTTCTTAATTCAATGAATCAAATCCTTCCTTTATACAGCCACAATGTATACATTAGACAGTATTCTGGACCAGTACTGTTTTCTAGGCATGCACTTTACTCCTTAAAATATATACACAGTTCTAACTGGAGATTTTCAGACTGTTGAGATGTTTGGTATACCTGTTCATGACGACTAATCCTGACATGGAACAGTTTCCACTGTGTTCTTCAGTTTTAGGTCTAACGTGAATTGGTGGCATTTTCTTTCAATTTCAAGTTTCGCCAAACGCAACCGAACTTTCTGGGTTGTAGCATCTGTACAGAACTAATCTGGAAAAAAAACAAGTATTTTTGTACACATCCCTTAAAGTGTTATTCATGTAATAATGCAGTGAATGTGCCTTATTTAAACGGGGTCAGAATAACCTATGATGAAGTGATGAAGTCATTAATCAATGCTTTTCAGTGATGAATAAAAAAAAATGAAATTGTTCAGTCTGATGTCGATTTAAATTTTTACATTTTTTAATTTCAGCAGCAGAAGGCTGTTCACAATACTCAAATCCTGACTATCATTTAGCATTATGGATGCATGTGATCTAATCATGTTTAAAACAGGGGTCACCAACCCTGTTCCTTTAGCTCCAACCATAATCGTGACCATCTAATCATTGCCTTAAGAAGTTCTTGATCGACTAAAACAGATGATAGATTTTTTTTTGGAGATTAAACCTGCAGAAAAGTAGATCTCCAGGAACAGGGTTGGTGACCACTGTTTTAATTCAATCCAAGTCTTGCCCTAGTCTTACATCATTCTACAGTATTACCAATTACTGTACAATTATATTACAAGTAATACATAATATTATTTAATGTTATTCTTTTTTTTTTCTACAAATAAGGAGAAATAGCTTGTATATTTAAAATATTATTCCAGTAATTTTGTTACCAAGTCTTTGGTACCCATCAATTCTAATGCAAGTCACGTTTTACCTCTTAATTAACATGACTGTTGAGCTCTTATTCCAGCATTAATGTGCTTTCTCAAATAATACACTGAGAATACTCGGAAAATCAAGGAAGCCCTTAAAATGAACCTCAATGTTTGGTACCAGATCTCACTTTTTACATCATGTAATCTGTAATGAAATTTGATCTTGTGCAAAATACATGCCACAGTCTTTGGTAGTGTACAACCATACATCCATCCATCCATTTTCCATACCGCTTGTCCTACACAGAGTCACGGTGAGTCTGTAGCCTATCCCAGGGGACTCGGGGCACGATGCGAGGGACACCACGGACCAGGTGCCAATCCATCGCAACCGCACACACGTTCACAAACCCTATCACACACTACAGATAATTTGGACATGCCAATCAGCCTACAACTCATGTCTTTGGACTGGTGGAAGAAACCTGAGGAAACCCCCAAAGCTCAGGGAGAACATGTAAACTCCGTTATTGTACATGTCCGGTATTGTACAATGTACACTTTCACTGTGTGTGTGTGAAATGTGCTGCTAGTCTAGCTCAATGATTGATGGATGTGGTGAACAGGCAGGGAATCTTATGGCCCTTCTGATTTAATGAAGGAGATGTAGGGAAATGTAGTCATTACCATTATTAAGCGCCAGGGTAGTTTCACAGCCAACCATGCATCACACCAGATAGAAGAAGATTAAACCACTTAGTCTAAACGGGCAAAAAAGAGGGCACTTTCATAAAAGTGCATTAAATGATTGACACACCATTTCTGAAATATGCTGCGCCTCGAGACTGCTGCCCATGGTAAAGGCGAGCACTCTTACTTGAGATGGCTCTAAAGTGCAAATCGCCTGTGGACTCATTTGAATATGGAGGAGATGGGCAGAGGGGAAAGAGAGGTCATCAATTAACACATTAAGCAAATATCAGAATGAAATGTAGCATTCGCAGATGCCCAGATCAGGACGATGAAAGGCCCTGTATCAGCTCTTCTGCAGCGGGATCTAAAGAGCCGAGCACGTAATTCATCTGACCACCTTTCAACCTGTTAAATACGGGAAATCAGTTTTCTTTACTCTTAGCTCCCAGTCTCAATTTGTGACGACCGCTCTGGGGAAACGTTTCTCCTGACAGATGTCGATTCTTTATAATTCTCCACAACAGAGCTGGTGCTCTAGTGCTGTGATTTCTCTACTGAGGCTGCCATAGAATGAACCAAATAAATGTCATGCACAAACTACATTGCTTATATTTTGTATTATATTGGTTAAATAACATTTATATAAGAAGTTTGAAGCATTGATATTTGATTGCCTTCATCATCCAGTCTAGATGTTCAATATTTAAGAAAATTACAGGGTGGCCCAGTGAACTGTTTGGATTTCTTGAGTACTTTAGGGACCCTGTGTTGTGTATGTGTTTAACATCCAGTGTGTTATTCTGAAAGCAGCAATCATCTCAGACTTATCCTCTTAGCTTGGCCTCCAGTGTTAAACAGCAATACAGCCTTCAATATAAGGTGATAGGGTAGATAACCTGATTATCTATTAGGCTGCTTTAGCTGTTCTGGGTCACACCTTTGTGCATTTCATTACACTACCCAATTAAACATTTCAGTCGTCTCTCAATGACTACAAGGCCAGCAGGCCAGAGACCCCTGAACTTTCCCCTGTTTAACAAATGGCCCAATTTACATAACAAGCAATGATGAGAAAATCTTTTATCTTTGCATACAATTAAATCTCAGACGAAAGGACGTCTCAATCAATTACATGGCATGACAAGTCTGTAAATAAATTAGTCTTGCCAATATATTGCGAGAGAAGATCAATAGGCAATGTTAACCAGATATTGGAGCGATGTTCTGCAACATAGTGTCAATATCTGTCGGCTGCATTTCTCTGTCTGCTAGTGGATATCCGACAGACGAGATGGATCTACACTCACACCAAAATATAAAGCTGAGATAGTTTACATGTCAGTATGACCTTTTATGTTATTCAGACCAGCCCCGAGGGTTGCAAAGAATAGATTTGGTCAAGCTCCAATGAAGGTTTAAGGTGTGAATGACTGATGTTTAGTTGTCATGCCTTAAAATTAAAATGGCCTAAAACCTTTAAAATTCCAAAATCGTCCATCCATCCATCCATCTTCAACCGCTTACTCCCTTTCAGGGTCACGGGGAACCTAGAGCCTATCCCGGGGAGCATCGGGCACAAGGCGGGGTACACCCTGGACAGGGTGCCAGTGCATCGCAGGGCACAATCACATACACACTCACACACACATTCATATACTATAGACACTTTAGACACGCCAATCAGCCTAACATGCATGTCTTTGGACTGGGGGAGGAAACCGGAGTACCCGGAGGAAGCCCCCGACGCACGGGGAGAACATGCAAACTCCGCACACACATGGCCCTGGCGGGACTCGAACCCCGGACCCCGGAGGTGTGAGGCAGACGTGCTAACCACTAAGCCACCGTGCGCCCCCAAAATCGTCCATCGATACATTTTCTATACCGGTTATCCTCCACAGGGTCGCAGGGAGCCTGGAGCATATCCCATGGAACTCAATGCACAATGTGGGGAACTCCCTGGACAGGGTGCCAACACATTGCAGGACACAATCACACACACACATTCACAAATTACAAATGCCAATAAACCTACAATGCATGTCTTTGGACTGGGTAAGGAAACCCCTGAAGCACAGGTAGAACATGTAATCCTCATGCACACAGGGCAGTGGTGGGATTTGAACCCTCAACATCAGAAGTGTGAGGTAAAGGTGCTAACCATCGCGCCATCATGACCCCTTCTCCCAAAATATTCAGAACACAAACTGTCAAGACACGACACTCCTTTTCTTGCCACTTCACAACTCCTGATTCCTGGATTAACACCAAATATAGACACCCTGTTCCCCAACTGTTGCAAACAGTGCATATAAGTGCACCTCTTTCAGAGGTACTAACAGTAAATAGATGTCAAGTGCAAGCTTTTGAGAATTGTATCTGAGGTGATTCTTATCACACAGTAACTAACAAAACATTAGAGGGCAGTGTTGTCCTAGAAAAACCTCTGATGAATAATGCCAGACATGTCTACTGTGTTCAGTTCAAAACACACACCAACCACATTAAATCTTTGCTTGTCTTGTGCAGATTTAAAATATCGTGTTCATATTCATTAACTACTTTATCCTGTTCGGGTCACAGTGGCTACTGAGCTTATCCCAGGAACACTGGGTATGAGGTGGGGGACACTCTGGATTAAACTCCAGTCCATTACCACAAATAAAATGTTGACCGATTCTTTCACACCTATGAGAAATTTGGAGTCACCAATGTCAATGCACCTACTGATGGTTTTGGGAGGTGGTAGGAGGCTGGAGAACCCAGATTAAACCCAGACAAGCATGCAAAGTTCCACATCGGCAGTGTTGAACTGGGGACCCTGGAGCTTCGAGACAGCAATGCTACCCTCTGTGCATCCACTGTAAATATAGGAGTGTGTTTTAATACGAGTAAATACACACTTTCTATTACTAGTTGTGTTTTTGGCTGTTAGACTGTCAGATTTTAATGTGTGGGATAGTTATGGATTGAGAAGACTCATCAGGAAAGAGGAACCAATTACTTGACAATGATCCAGTTTATGTGGGTGAATAAGAAAAGCATGTCAACATGTGCACATATTGACAAAAGCTCAGACCAGAGACAGGACTCACCATCACATGAGCTAAATATTGGCAAGTTGTCCAATATCAAAATGTGTCTCTTCCATGTTTGCTCCGGAAAACACAGGAAAGGTTTACAGACACATTGATCTATACTGGGAGAGATGTTGCATCAAACTCCTCTACAATTTGTTTTGTCTTTATGTGTATGTCCACAGATTGGTTGTTCCATTGTAGAAGATGGGACATAATTGATTATCATTCACTAAATTATGCTAATAGAATCCCCCCCCCTCAAGAAAATAACTTTTTATTTAATAATTTCAATGTTGTGCCACTGTGTAAACATTTTCTGGTGTGAAAAAATAGGAAATGATACATAAATCTCATGTTTTGTAATTATATTTCAGTAAAATCAGTAGGACAATATTGTAATATTGGTAAACAAATATTGAAATGAAACAAATGAAAGAACTACGATTAAATTACTAACATTTAAAATATGTTACGCAAGATTAAACTTGGTCACAACAAAGCATAAGGTTGACTTTACTTCTTTATTGAAGGACAGGACAGTCTTACTTTGGCATTTTCTCATATTCTGATTTAATACTGTTTTGTTTTGTGTCATTGTCTAAGTAGCCTACTAAGTAATAGTGTTAAACCATGCTAGATTTAATAGCCTACATAGTCATGTTGGGTAGACTATAGTCACAGAATAGAGTATGAATAGATTTAAATAAATGTGTAGTAATCTAAAGTAAAATCAATCAATCAATCAATCAATCAATCAATCAATCATGTATGGAGTTTTCCAAAATTATGTGCCACAGGCCTGTGCTGTAGCTAGAGCAAGGGCGGCTGTGGCTCAGTGGGTAGA
Source organism: Noturus placidus (assembly GCA_022414735.1). Classification (NCBI taxonomy): domain Eukaryota; kingdom Metazoa; phylum Chordata; class Actinopteri; order Siluriformes; family Ictaluridae; genus Noturus; species Noturus placidus. The sequence goes on along the minus strand of JAFFST010050041.1, from coordinate 97,373 downwards.
GCGGGTTGTCCACTAATCGTAGGGTTTGTGGTTCGAATCCCGGCCCGGGTGATCCCATGCCGAAGTGTCCTTGGGCAAGACACTGAACCCTAAGTTGCCCCCAATGGCAAGCTAGCACCTTGCATGGCAGCTCTGCTACCATTGGTGTGTGAGTGTGCTCTCATTAGTAAGTCGCTTGTAAAAGTAAAAATTATATTTCTGTAAAGCTGCTTTCAGACAATGTACCATTGTAAAAAGCGCTATACAAATTGATAATTATAATTATAAATTAAATTATTATTATTATTAAATCAGCATAGCACATAAAAATATAAAACTAGTGACAAATTTAAATCCACCAGAGCAAAATCCAAACACTAACTAACACTAACACATGCAGGACTATTCTGTCAGGCAGACTAGCTATCTTTAAAAATTAAAAAACCTACAATCGAGTATATTTTCATGCACTACAATTTATGTTTGCATTCGTTGAAATGAAGGACACATCTACATTTTTAAAAGAAAGAAAGAAAGAAAGAAAGAAAGAAAGAAAGAAAGAAAGAAAGAAAGAAAGAAAGAAACAAAGATAATCAACCTAGGCCTATTTGTTCTCTCGGAAGGATATGAACCCTGGGGTGGTGAGGCTTCTCATAGGAGATATAGTCAAGGAAAGGCTCATTTAAGTTTATATCAGTGCAGTTCTTGTTCTCCTCACACCCACAGAGTTCTTCACCATTGTGTTTATTACTCACGAAACACTATCTTGTTTTAAAACTAATCAGATATGGACCATAGAACACGACACGCGAACTTCCACGAGTTTACCGCTTGGCCACGAGCGCGCACACGCACAACACTGCGCGTGCTCGCGGATGCGCGTCACTTATTGGCCTGACCGTGCGCGCGCCGCGCTGACAGCACCTAGCCGCGGGGCGAGGCGCGCGCTGACAGGAGGCAGGAGCGCGCGGCCGCTCACTAATGACACGCGCTGTGCCTCCCTCACTCCGCGCCGCTTCCTCGGCGAACGCGCAGCTCCAACCACGACAAAACTGACGGAGTGACGAAAAGTTCTGGCAGACAGAGAAAGAAAGTTTCTGTAACAAGGTGACAGCACTCGAGGCAGGCAGCTGTCCAGTCTGCGGACCGTCTCCAGAGAGAGAAAGGGAGGACAGGAAATAGAGAGGAAAGACACACAGAGCGCGCGCGAGAGAGAGAAAGGTAGGAGAGAGGGAGAGGAGAGGAGAGGGTCCCTAATCACTAATTTAGTGGCAGCCATGGCATTGTGCCGGCGGGCACGTACACACAACTGCAGGCTTGTGTACACACTCATGTGGTCAGACAGGCAGTGGATGAGGTTCTGTCCTGCTGTCCAGCCTCTGGCTTATAGCTTCACTATCTGGCCAAAAGATTCTCTCAGACTTTCAAATTAATAACATAAACAGCTTTCTCTCAGTTCACACATGTTCCTCCCTATAAAATAATTGAATTTAATTAAATTTAATTTAATTAATGAAGCACAGGTATTGACAAGTCATATGGACCCTTAGAGAAAAGTCACACCAGCTTCATATGTGACTAATCACATGATTCACATTTATATGGTTTATACACACTTCACGTGTTGTTTCTCTCTTTTCACATGTATGCATGTGGTTTTATTTTCACTTACAATACCATACATTTACTTTCACACATGTGATTGTTCAAATGATTCATTTATTTTCACATGTGATTATCCCACCCTGCGAATACATTATAACATGTGATTGTTCAAATGATTCACTTATTTTCACATGTGATTATCCCACCCTGCGAATACATTATAACATGCGATTGTTCAAATGATTCATTTATTTTCACACGTGATTCCCCAACCCTGCATAACGAATACATTATAACATGTGATTGTTCAAATGATTCATTTATTTTCACACGTGATTCCCCCACCCTGCATAACGAATACATTATAACATGTGATTGTTCAAATGATTCATTTATTTTCACACGTGATTCCCCCACCCTGCATAACGAATACATTATAACATGTGATTGTTCAAATGATTCATTTATTTTCACACGTGATTCCCCCACCCTGCATAATGAATACATTATAACATGTGATTGTTCAAATGATTCATTTATTTTCACTTGTTGTTACATGCTTCACTTTTTTCACATGATTGTTTCACGATCTTTCCTCCATAATGAATTATTTTCACGTTTGATCAGTGATCATTTATTTGCATGTGTATTGCATATGATTCATTTCTCTTAGCATGTGATTTTACCAACTTGATTCAGTTATATTTGCATGTGATTTTTTCCTCCACACGATTGATTCATTTTCAAGGTAATCACATATTTTTCACCTGATGTTACATTTGTTTACTGTTACATTGGTTTAAGCATGTTTTTCACATAATACTTTCATAGTCACATGTAAAATGCATGCAAATTTTGTGGAGAAAGTGGAGATCCAGACAGCACATAGTGTTTTTCATGCACACACACACACACACACACACACACACACACACACACACACACACACACACACACACACACTTTATTAGACAATAAAAGGAGTTCGACTGTAATGGGTCAGATGCTGCAATGAGCAATTAAATCTTAGCTATATCTTAAGATTTTTATCAACATGTTCGCTTTTTTCTCTTCTGTTAATCATGTACAGGTTTGGATTATTTAAAGCGTCTCACGTTTTTTTAGATGCTCAATGTCTTCAGTTGGAGTGCTGTGTATATCATCAACTCAGCTTATCTAATTTCATTAATGTGATCTTCTGTCCATTGGCTGACTGCTTAATGGCTATTATTTGTGGTTCCCTTCAAATAAAGCTCAGACAGTAAATTGCAGTCTGTGGCAATTGGGATCTGAGCGCCTCCCTGCATTACTATATAATATCTATTCCTTTAATTAACTGAAAGCAATGCTGACATTTATTGGATTGCAAGTTACTTGTTAATGGCAATAAATTGTGGAGAGTGAAAAATATCATTGCTTATTTTACATCAATAATTTGTGAACCTTTTGCTAATGATTATTCATTATTCTCCCCCTTGGCTGCTCTGTTTGTTAAAGTATACTGAGATATATTCTAAAAGCTAGGCTTTAAAGGCGACATAGAGCTGAAGCTGAACATTATAATCAGATGCCAGTATAATGCCTTAGCACTGACAAAGAATTCAGTCTACACAATGCCAGTTTATGAGCCAGTTTGACAAAATCATTTTAGTTTTTGCATGTTTCCTGTTATGGTCCTTGATTACACATTACATGGGAAAGGAATTGGAAATATAATTAAGATAAAAAATAAATCAATGTGTATTTATGTATGTTCTTGGTTTTTGGCCACTCGCGTAACCATACAGTTCAATAGATAAAGCAAACAGAGATGCATTGTGTTGGCTGACAGCCCACTGTCTCGCCCATTTCCCTCTGCTATCCCACTGAGCATTGTGCCGTTTTCTTTATGTGCTTCTGCTTGAGTTTGTGGTCACTCAGTTGCCACCAGCTTGCCAGCTGTGTGAACATATTCCCTTTCAGTGCTCAGCCGCTGTCTCTTTTCTTGCTGCAGCACTGATCAGACTCCCAGTCCTCCGTGATGTGACAGCCCTGCCACTCTGATGAATGGCTCAGCACAGAGGCCGAGTGCCGCTGTGAAATGTCCACTCGCGCCACACCAAAGTCAAAAAGAACAGTCAGGCTTGCACAGCCATGAATCCCAACTGTCTCATCTGATCACGGCAGTGTAGAGGCATCTGAAGAGATTAAGGGAGAAAACATCAGGCAGAAGGAGGAGCAGTGCTCGAATCGGGCGTGATGGAATGGAGCAGCCTGGGGTCTCGGCCTGATGAGCCTCACTAACCCCCCATGGCCTTCAGGGCAGAACCCCTCTGAAGTGAGTCAACTTTGCTCCTGTCATTACCGCTCAAACACAGCAGTCGCAAATTTCTCTCTCCATCTCTCACCAGCGTATCGAGAGTTTGAGGGAATCCTGACTGACAGAAGACATTGTCCTGAAATGAGCAGTCTCCCTTTCCCTCTCTCTTTTGCCCATCAAACGCTCTCAGTCACATTCCCTGATGGCCTTCGCAATGCCGAAACTGAGCAGTTGTGACAAGAAAATATCCGAAATGTATCTGTTATTTTGCAAGACAATCAAAAAAGGAAAAGAGATGAAAAATCGGAAAGGACAGATTTAGGTAGAGGCCGATTTTACATGTTACATAGAAGAAAAACAAAACGAACAGACGTTTTTGAGGGCTACGACACTTTCTTATTTATGTAACTGTTCACATGGAAGGTCTGTATCACTTAATCCAACTCACCGGAGTCAGTAGACTCTGTTTCTAGTTAGGAATGATATGGAATGTAAGGTCAAAGGTCAGCCTCATGTTTAAATGAACGCTTATTGGTAGTGTTTTTGATTACTGGGTGGAATATTGGTTTCCTGAAGGGATTGGCATTGGCAGGCACTTGTCAGGCCGAAAGACCCATATTGCAGCGGCCCTAATGGGGCCACATATTGTGCTAATTGTCAGCTGCAGTTGGAACGTGAACTGTGTGAGGCATAATTAGAACTAGAAGTCCTCCAGTGTGAAGTCTGTCAGGAGTAACGTTTCCCACAGTGCATCTTTAAACTGACTTCATACTACTTCTAACAAAGTGATAGAATCCGGTAATACAAATGAGGGGAAAAAAAGGTCATTTCACTCTTTTCTACTGCAGAACAGAAAATGTCTGTAAATATCATTATGCCTATTTTTTTTTTCCAGAGGAGGTAACTTGTGCGTCCCCCTAGATATATATTTTTTAAGTTAGAAAACAACTTTACTAGAGTACCAAGAAGGTTTTATAGTGTCTGTCACCTTTTGAACCCAGTGAAATATAATAATTTCTGTTTCACGGTTGTTCTGTTCTCATCGCCAAGATTTATCAAGATTTATTTTAAAATAAATGTGAGTAGAAATTAAGGAAATGAAGTTAATTAGTTTACAGGTCAAAGAAGTGGGTTATTTGAAGTTAAGATAACAGGTTGGGTAGAGTCTCATGAAAATCAGCTTTTGTGGTGATTCCAGATAATCCTGACTTATCCCTTACTTTAAGATAATATTTGCGTTGCCTGTTTCTTCTTAGCAGAAATAAATCTTATTAGCCAATAAATCTTATTATGGGATCTGTTTTTACACCACAATCAATTCCAATGAGAAGAAATTAGATGAGAGCTTTATGTATTTGACAAATAGATAATTGGCCTTACTTAACCCTGACCTTAAAATGGCACTTTGTGAGAGTATAATCTTCTTAGAATTATTGAAGCGTTCAATTAACCAGATTAAATGGCAGCCAAGAAACATGTAATAAATGAAGAATGGCATATTTTTCATGCTCTCTTTGTCTCACTCTCTCACTCTCTCTTCCTCTCTCTTAGCTCATCTTTATCAGATGTTGAAGTGTATGATGGAGAAGAGCTGTACTGTGTGAACACCTAACTAATTTAGAAAACTTTGGATTTGTGAGCATCTGGAGTTGTGTGTAGCTGTATCTGTTTTGTGTTTGTAAGCCGAAGATGAACCACTCAGAGACAAGAGTATTAACCAGGCTGTCAGAGCCTAATGAAGTGTCCTGGTGAGCCATATCAAAACACACACACACACACACACACACACACACACACACACACACGCACACACACGTGCGACACACACAGAAGGATTCCTCCTGACAAGTGGTGATGTGGCTAGGATAAGTCCAGGGATGATGTGATTTGACAGATGGGTTGTGAGTGGTCGTGTAGAGAGCCTACACTAATCGATTAGTTTTAGTTAAGTGCACTCTGAGATGATTGTGTTGTACCTTTATCGTTCTCCTCCATAACACTGACAACCTTTCATGCCTCTCCAACAAGAGCCTGCTCTACGCGCACGGGAAATCTATTATGTGCGATGATCAAATCTCACTGGCACTTCTTTCTCACCTCCACAGTGTATGACTTTCACTTAAATCATGACACAGGGGCTCTGCTAGATTGTGTGTTTTGAGCACAGCACTTTAAAAAAAAAAGACTTTAAAAAATGCTGTTTGTCAGAGAAAGAGAAACGAGACTGAGTTATGACTTCTATCCCCCCCCCCC
>JAFFST010050041.1:60627-91217 GCA_022414735.1 Noturus placidus | reverse complement strand
CACTCTCTATCTCTCTGTGTGTCTATCTGTGTGTGTCTCTCTCTGCCACTGTTCCCTGGGGCAGTTATTATGATCAGCACCTGTGGGCATGGTTCATGGCTCAGCCCAGCACTCTCTCCAGGGCTCATTATTACTGTATTACTGTATGTCCAGCTGCCTCAGGAGGCGGACTGACCTCTCTGACTGTCTGTCTTTTCTTTCTCACTTTCTCTCTGTGGAAGAAGCGTGGCTCCTCATGGCATCACCTTTGGTACACTCAAACTCTAGGACTGCAGAGACACTTGCAGTAATTGCATGGCCATTCATGACAATCCTCTGTTTAAAAAAAAATAAGGACAAAAATACAAAAGACTTTCTTCTAGAGGACAGATGGCAACTTGTGGTATCATTTTCTCTCTATGTTGAATTATCTGGCTGACAAAAAAGAAGTTTGTAATGACCAAATGTGTCTAGATCAAAGTCCGCTCTTATCCGTTAGTACTCTGTGTTCACAGGTTAGCATGTTTCATAGTGAGAGTGATAATAGCGAATATCTAAAGGATGTTCAGAGAGGTTCAATACACTCTAAGCTGCCCAACTAATGGCCTGATGGCTTAGACTTCACTGTGCCTATGTTTAACTTATAATTAAGAGTAATATGTTGTAACATAAATTTGTCTGAACATGAACTGAACCCAAGTGTAAGGCATTAACATTTTAATTAAACACTAACAGATTCAGCAATTGTTTCTTAGTGTTGTTTTGCAGGCACAGTGTATGTGCTGGTCATGTCAGTACCAGGACATACCATGTTGAGTTGGTCTTTATTCTACAAGGGCCTAACAATGAAAGCACTGAGGGCTTTCCCATGTGGGAAATCCATTATCAATGAGCAAAACCAGGTGCTAAACATCACCAGCTTTAATTATGATCCTTTAATTCCAGCGCCTGAACTGCAGGCTCTAATTCACAGGCTCGGTTGAGTGTATGGGAAGGAGTCCGGAAGCTTCTCTGTCTTGTCCTGATGCATGCCCCCCCTGTTGACATGCACTAAGTTTGATATATATGACCGGATGAATCTCTAATTACATTTTGGCAGGGATTCCACACTTACTTAGCACTGCACTTAATTATTTTTATATTGCAGGGTTTAACAGTAAAGGCCTGCAGCGTAATTTCTGGATCGGATTCTGACTGCGAGAGAAATTCTATTCATTTAAAAATACATTAATAAATAAAAATTTGCTGTCCATTTGCGTGCATTTCATGCTTTCTTCTGGTGCGACACCATGATTAACTCAAACTGTGATGTTATCAGAGGTAACATAATTTTATTGTTATAATTTTAAATAACACCATGGGTGGGGTGTAGCATTGCATTTTAAATATGGCTGTAAAGTAAAACTGTCTTAATTTAAAACACTTGGTGGCACAACTGTTAGAGCAAACTGATGGGGGGGTAATTGTAGGAAGCTGATATAGTCTTTATGGCTGTTAAAGGGCCAATAATGAGGGCAGAGCTGATTGGTTACTCATGTAACAAGCATCATCTGATTTGGCACAGATGTCTTCTTCATTCCTGTCTTATTGAACTCATAGGGCGCTGAACCTCCTTGTCTTTTATCAGCAGCCATATCAGCACATACACAGACATTTACATGTGATCCGGGTATTCAATTCACTGCTCATCTGAGATGTAATTTCCGTAGTTTCTAATTAAAGTTGTACATGAATTGCCTTTAATTAAACATGTACACGGTTCATTAGTGTTCCCTACCACCAAATTGCTTCATTTGGTGCGTAATTGTCATGCAAATAAACTCACGTTGCTAACAAAGTACCTCTGTTGCAATCAGTAGAAGGCACACATTTGTATGTTTCTAATTTCCAAAATATTAAGCAATGAATAAATATTAAACAGATTGAAGTTACCATGTGCATTAAATCTGAATAAATAATCACTTAATTTAAATTTGAATTTAAACACCAATACTGGATATAATCTCCCTTTGCACTGAGAATAGCCTCATTTCTTTTTGGCATGGATTCGACAATGTGTTGATAACATTCCTTTGAGATTCTGGTCCATGTTGACATGATTACATCATGGGTTGCACATTTGTAAGCTGCAAATCTCTCATTCTACTACATCCCAAAGGTGCTCTACTGGATTCAGATCAGGTGATTTGGGAGGCCGTTGAAGTATACTGAACTCGTTATCATGTTCATGGAACCACTTTGATACGACTTGTGCCTTGTAACATGGCTCATGTTGGGAGTAGCCATTAGAAGATGCTGAAATTGTGGCCATAAAGGTATGCATGTGGCAGCAGTACTCAGCTAGACTGTAGCATTCAAATGATGCTCGATTGGTATTAAGGGGCTGAATATGTACCAAGAAAACATTCCCCACACCATAACACCACCTCCACCAGTCTGGACCGTTGACACAAGGCAAGTTGGATGCATGGATTCATGCAGTTGGTGACAATTTCTGACCCCACCATCTCTGTACCTCAACAGAAATCAATATTCATCAGACCAGTTTTGGTTATCCTGTGCCAACTGCAGCCTCAGATTTCTGTTCTTGGCTAACAGAAGTGGAACCTAATATGGGCTTCTGCTGTTGTAGCTCATCCACCTCAAGGTTGTGTATTCTAAGACTGCTCAACACAATTGCACAGAGTGGTTATTTGAGTTACTGTAGCATTTATGTCAGCTCCAACCAATCTGGCAACTCTCCGTTGACCTCTCTCATCATTACGGCATTTCTTCTGCAGAACTGCTGCTCACTGGATGCTTTTTTCTTTATTGCACTATCCTGAGTAAACTCTAGAGACCATTGTGTGTGAAAATCCCAGGAGGTCAGCAGTTATAGAAATAATCAAACCAGCCCATCTGGCACAATCATGCCACGGTCAAAATCACTGAGATCACATTTTCCCCTCATTCTGATGGTTGGTGTGAACAAGTCCAAAAGGGGATGAGTTGGACACAAGTCCGAATCCTTAATGGCCGAGTCCGAGTCGAGTCCAGGAAGTAATGACATTGAAAAAAGATTTGAAATTGCAATTGTAAACTCAACACTGAGCTGTTAAATTTATATTTTAACCTTCACAAACCAATGGCAATAAAAATGTAACAAAAAATAACCACTATTACATTACATTACTTACCATTGTCATTTAATATTTATATTTCATTTCATCAGCACCTCAACTAGTTTCCTATCAAAAAATGGTTTAAAAGAAAAAAAGGGTATAGCGGTGTATGTATGAAAATACAAATGAACCTGTTTTGTTATTGTATCACACTATATTGTGTCCTCCAGTTCGAGTTGATATTTCAGTGATTTGAGGAGTCTCTCCCACAGTTATATAGTCTGAGAGAGAGAGAGAGAGGACAGAGTAGAGTTACATTTAGCAGCAGGTCACAACAACAAGCTTCATGCTTTATTACTGCCTTTTAATCCGTCTATGAATGACACCAAACTCATTTCTGAACACAGCTCTGATCTTGTAACTTTTTTCATTTTAATTCCTGAAATGAAAAATCTAAGAATCTCTCTCAGCAGGGTTTATGATATTTACTACATTAAGAAGTACATTTCACATTTTACATGAAATTAAAGACTGGAATCATCACATGCTGATGTTTAGGAGTGGGAGATATGACTATAATCTTATTTCACGATAATGATATGTTTTCTCAGGAAGGTCTATCAGTATTCAAGTAAGAAATACTACGGAAATTAAATAAAGCTATTAAATGTAAAATACATCGACTTCACTGTATGACATGTCCAGTGATTCTTATTAAAGTTACTGAAGTGATTCAGTCAAATGAGAGAGTGAGTGATTTGCTCTTCGTCTTTTGGTGTTTGATTAACATTAATGAGAGACTAACATGAGACTATGCTAGATTGGTGTTGCTAGCCAACAGGAGGCACAGCTAAGCTATCACTGTATGGGTTTATGTGTATGTACTGTATGGGCATTATCTTTCCTTATGTTCTGCTCATGTCATACTCATGTACCTTATACGTATTCACAAACTCATATAGACATTTACACACCTGTTTTTCCTGCTCAGCATGAGAGGATGTTACTGTTTCAGTTTAATCTGAAACAATTTACTGGTTTAAAAAAGACAACAAATTGGCATATATCCATTTTATCAGTTTTTTCTCAAACTGACTGTGAGCTAACATTTTCAGAATTGAGACTGTCAGCCAATAAGACATGAATATTTCCTGTCTGATTGGACTCGTCTCCGTTCACTGAAGATATAAAATTACAGACTGTCTTCTTTTACTGACGTTCAATTACGTAGTGACAAACTACTCCAAGTGGAGAATTATTGAGGGCTAAAGAATAAATCTTTGGGGCTACCGCCCCAATGCCCATGATCGAGTACCCCAACTCTATTGCATTGCTGCCACATGATTGGCTGATTAGATAAGTGCATGAATGAGATGTTCCTAATATAGTGGTCAGTAAGTATATGTTTGATAACTTTCAAATGACTGAAATCTCAGAGGTCAGTGAAAATGAAAAACCAAAGAAATAAACAATTCAAATGCAAACAATTACAAATGGTACAATATAATTGGACAGCCATACTGTTCCAGTGCTCTGGAAGAAGGCTATAATAATCCCAGTACCAAAAATATCTTGTCCTAAAGCAAATAAGGATTTTAGACCTGTTGCACTTACATGTGAAGTTATGAAGTGCTTCGAAAGAGTAATGCTGAACTTACTTAGACAAGATGTGACTCCTTGGGTTGATCCCTTCCAGTTTGCATATAGTGCGGGACGTAGCACTGTGGATGCAGTCATTACAGTGTCTCATTTTATAAGGAAGCACTTAGAAGATTCTGACACTTATGCACGAGTTTTATTTGCTGATTTTAGTTCTGCTTTCGATACTGTCCGCCCTCATCTGCTAGTACAGAGGCTTGCTGACATGAAAGTCAATCCTTTAATTATTAAATGGTTCTACTCTCTTCTAACAAATAGGTCACAACAAGTGAAGGTAAATGCCACACTCTCCAAGACTAAATTTTGTAGTACAGGGGTACCTCAAGGAGCTGTCAGCTCCCCACTCTTGTTCACACTTTATACTAATGAGTGTAGAAGTAGTGAGCCCAACAACTTTGTCATAAAATTTTCCTATGACACAATCATTTTAAGTTTATTGCGTGCTGGCGATTGCCCTTCAACTTATTACTTATTAAACTAATAAAATCTGCAATTAAGTTTATGGGTAAGAAAGACTACACTTCCCTTCAGACAATTTTTGAAAATATAGTGGTCTCCCAGGCACAGAAAATTTTGAAGAACCGTTCGCATATTTTACACTCTGAATATGATGTTTTACCTTCGGGGAAACGTTTTAGAGCTAGCAGATGTAAAAGTAACCGCTAAAAGTTGTCCTTTATTCCAACTTCTATAGCGCTCCTAAATAAACAATCTGCTCGGTTTTAGATGGCTTGAACAACTTTCGGCATTTTATTATTTTCCTAGAATAAATTATAGATTTTTATGTGATCTGTTATTAGAATTGTGGAGTTAGTATTTTGAGTCTGATATATTATTCCCTTTTTATGTGGTTAAGTGCAATTTACATTTATAATGGTTTTACATCACTCTGGTATAATGGCCCTGGTAATTAATTATGTACAGGGGAGGGTCAATGATATATGTGCAATGTAATGTAAATTCATGGTGATTGTATGATGTATGGTAGTGTAAAGTCCATATATGTTATTGGTGTTTACTGCAGCCATATGCAACACTGTTGCCCAAGACAAATTCCCTCACGGGACAATAAAGTTTAACTAACTAACTAACTAATTTTGTTGTACGGCTTACAAAAGAAAGCCTTAGAAGAACTGGGATTTCACCGTAATTCCCAACTGCTGTCCCAACAGAAATTACACGCAAAGTGAGAAAATGAACACTTAATTATAGCTTAATTAGCACAATTATGCAATTTAATTGCCCCACAAATGGGTAGCAGAGAGCTGAAACATCTGTGATGGTTGAAAATGAATACCTTATTATATATCTTTAAAATTCCTGTCTCACTAATCATTTCATTTTTATTACATTGTAAAGTTTTCTTTCCTTTTTTTTTTTTAAATTACAGTCTATTAGGAACGTTCTAAGCCGTTAAGGAGCTGAATGCTGGTTGTAGCAGTTGTATTTAGATAGAGACTCAGTAGGGGATGAGAAAGTCATGGCCTGGTTTGAGAAGTGAGAGAACTGCAGTGTGTGAGAGCAGCACAGCTCATAGGAGACTGATGCTGGAAGCAGGATGTCTGATTCTAATGATGTAGCAGTGACAGTCGAGAAAGCTGGAAATGAGTGGGAGTGCTTCAGTAAAAGCCTCCAAAGTGAAGTGCATACATACATTATCTTGGTTTTCATTTGCCTCCCTTAGATCAGGAAAAACAGGGAATATCCAAATGTGAAAGCACGATGCTTATATAATGAATCTACACTTACTGACCACTTTATTAGGAACACCGTTAAATGTATTCATGCATGCAATTATCCATTATTAATGATCTCTGTGACTTTGACAGTGGTATGATTGCAGGTTGGATTGAATATTTCGGATACTGCTCTTCTGGGATGTATTTGGAGTTTACACAAAGTGATGTGAAAAAATATCCTATGAGCAGCAGTTCTGCGGTCTGATGGTCCTGATTTCTGCTGCAACATGGAGAAGGTAGGGTCTGAATCAACAACAGTAAATCCATGAACCTGACCTGCATAGTGTCAAGAGTTAAGGCTGGTGGTGGCGGTGTAATGGTCTGGGGAATGCTTTCTTGACACACTTTAGGCCCTTTAATACCAACTGAGCATCATTTGAGTGCCAAAGCCTATATATCTGTGTATTGTTGCTGACCACACCTATGCCTTTAGGGATAATTTCCCATTCAAGCTAGTTCCATGAACACGACAATAAGTTCAGTGTCCAATAGAGAACATTTATAATTTTTCCAATAGGAGATTCGTAGCCTCAACATGCAGATGATGACCAGAACTGAGGTCTTTCTAAGAGTGAAGTAGGGTCTTACCCAGTTTTAGTATGGTGTTTCCTATAAAGTGGCCAGTGAGTGCATGTATCTCTGTATAGTGTTTCTACCAAGTGTATTAATTAATGTGCATTAATTTAAGCTATAATTTAGATTGCTGCCACTCTACACAGTTACAGGCTACGTTCCGAGAGGGAGCCGAGTGTGCGGCTTGTTTGCTGTCTGATATGTCACACAGATCGATAGGGCTTACTGCAGGGAGTGGATTGGCTAACAGCAGAACGGAAGATGATATTGCAGAGTAGAGGGCTAATCAATGAGAAGTCTTGAACTTTGGAAACCCTTGTCATGTTTGTTAATAAACTGCAAGCTTTTTACAGAAGGAATGGGCGGTAACGCTTGAAGGTGCTTGTCTGTATAAGAGAAGGTAGGCCTGCGTTAAAATCTAGTAGCACACAGCACAGCATTCCTAAATCTATTATTTACATTTTGTCATCACTGCAGTTTTTATTTGACTTTCAGTTCACCTTGGTAGGATTTCACATCATGTGTGTGAGGAGATGATGTGGATTTCAATGTCTGACTCTAAAACTTACCCCCGTCTTTTTCTTCTTTGTTGACTCTGTCTGGATTTCCGTCTACCTAATGGCTCATTTGCATTATCGATAAGCTCACCCTGTCACCTCTAACATAGACTCCTAAAAGAGAATAATTTTATGCAAATTAGATATTGATGCCTTAATGATTAATTGGCTTGTGAGTGTCATTAATATGCAGTAGTTGTCCTGTTATATGCATTTCTAATGACTTTGTATCACTCTGCTCAAACAAGGGGGAGGCTTTGATCAGGCTTTTTAGCATGTTTGTGCTGGGATAGAGAATTAGCTGGTAGCTTTAACGGGGAACGGCAGGAAGGAAATAATTAGAAGTTAAACACTTCAGCGTCACTCTAACCACACGAAGCACCATTCTAATGTACGCGTTAAAATCTACCAAATTATTTTCAGAAATAAATACTTTTAATTCATATGTTACGTACAATAACTGACAATATCAAGTATGAAATGACAGAAGAACTATTTCTGTTTCTTTACAGCTCTTTCTCACACATGTGCACACACACACACAAAAGCAGGCAGAGTGAGGCAGACTGGCAGGCCACTCATCCATCTTCCTATGAGACAGGTCGAAGTGGCCGGTTTTGCCCTTTTGATTCACAGATGGGCTGAGTGTGGCAGCCGTTTTAATTTTAAATGAAGTGGAGCCATAAAGTTTCTTGCAGACCTCTACTCCATCATCCCTCTCCCACCCATCAGCACCTATCAGCGCAGTCTAAAGAGCTGCCACTGGCCCCTACAGTACATGACTTAACACTTATTCAATAAAAGCACCCAAATTCACCGCAGATTGATCACAGCAAATAAAATCTCCCTCTCTCCTCACTTTCAACCCCGGAGCGTAATTCAGCCACAAAATGTAACATTTGAAACTACAACAGCAGTGTTAAATATTCCGAGTGTCAGGCAAATGGAATAATGTATAATCATAGAAAAATCTCCTTTTTCACCGTCAGACACTTGAACTGGCTCGAGGTTGGATATTGAGAGGATTTTCTTTTTGTAAACACTCTGCTTCATCATTACATTTCTCAGTGCCACACTGATCAATGGGTTTTGGCATTTATATCATTTGGCATTACTGAGAAAAAGTATGAATTCATAGGACACTCTATAGTGGTTCATGGACCCTACTGAACTTTACTACCAACCCTGGATCTGTTGTCTTGTTAATGATCGGCTGTATACAGTCCGCTCTAGAATGATTCCCACCCTTCATAAGCATGAGTGAATGTAAAGGTGTTAATGAAACACACATGTAGTGAGTAATATTTTGATCTGAAATATATATATATATATATGATGCTACAAAGTTTATGATAACTCCTAATCTTATATTGTTAATATATTATTTCCTAATTCGTTTTTAAGAGTTAATCATTAAATTAAAGTATCGTGGACTCAATTTTGTGCACAATAATTTAAGCTTCATGGAAATGGAGTATAATAGTTCTATTGTAATAGTTATAATAGTATTATATAACGTCTAAATTTTACATCCCCAGGAATCAGATCAAACTTTGCCTCTTCTTTAGGTAGACGGAGAGAGAATTGTGTCTCACTTGTCCCAGACTTTTGAATCTTTTTAAAATAAGTCCCTGCTGATGCTTAATGATATCTAACTTCTTATGTGTTTTTAATACCCATGATCTGATTTGTTTAGGTCAGCTACATCCTTTGTATTGAAAGGTCTCCATGTTTATTCACATGGTAATGATTGACAAAGGTGTTACATCAGTGACATGTGTGCATGCAGATTTGATCAAAGGCACCTATATAAAGTATTTATTTTAACTATATGTATTAGTTTATGTATTGTATATCATTAATTTTGCCACACATCTTTTTATTTAAAATACTATTATTAAAAATGCTAACGATTATTTTATTAGTGGAAAGTTCCTCCAATTTGAGTGAAAATTTTGAATCATTATGTATAATGTTTCCATCCATCCATCCATCCATCCATCTTCAGTACCGCTTATCCAACAGGGTTGTTGGGGAACTTGGAACCTATCCCAGGGAACTCGGGGCACAAAGCTGGGGACACCCTGGACAGGGTGTAAACCAAATGCAGGGCACAATCACACACATTAACACACTACAGATATTGACTGACTACCAGTCAGCCTGCAATGCATGTCTTTGGACTTGGGGAGGAAACCCCCAAAGCATGGGGAGAATATGCAAACTCAGCACACACAGGGCAGAGGCGGGATTCAAACTTCCAACCCCCTGGTTCATAGCTGTCGTGTGATAGAGGAGAACCAGCTAGTGGGTGGGATTTGTTTAATTTTGTGTCTCTGGTCTGTGGGAGGAAACAGGAGTGCCCAGAGGAAACCCCTGAAGAACCCCCAACCCTGGAAGTGCGAGAAAAACGTGTTAATCACTAAGCCATTGTAAGCCACCCTCTGCCTGTACTGACAGTAATTCCTTGATTAACCTTGATTAATGTTTTATAAATACAATAAATGTGTTTACTGGTATACACAGGCATTTCAGAAGATCCAGTGTTGCTGCTGAAAATCTCGAGGTGTCACACATGGCATGCATGTGACACAAATTGTCCTGAATTTTGCCTTTCTAATGCATGTGGGTTAACATGAGGCTGTGACCTTTACTTAGTCTCTGTCAGGTTGTGTTTGTGTGTGTACGGAGGGCAGTAGCACTGTGTGTGTGTGTGTGTGTGTGTGTGTGTGTGTGTGTGTGTGTGTGTGTGTGTATGTGTTGTGTGACAGATACATGAACCCAACATGCTTGTCTAACCCGTGTCTCCAGGAAGGTTAGAGAAGGACTTGACCAGGTGAGAGACAGAGTACGCGTGACACAATGACTGCTGTCCTGTCTGATTGGCCTGACACTCTCACTCATCCTGATGTACAGCGAGCTGTCTGTCTGTCAGTCAGCAGTGTGTGTGAGAGTGAGAGAAGGAATGAGAAAGGGGGCAGAGAGAGAGAGAGAGAGAGAGACAAAGACTGACAGCACTTTGGCAGCTCATGTCACCCATGACAGTGACACTTGCGTGGCATCATGTATAGTACAGACATTTGTGTGTGTGTGTGAGGTTGTGTGTATGGGCTTGTTAGGAGCAATAATCTGTACTTGTGTCATCCTATACATTGGTGGAATTTTCCACCATTTAGCCTTGTCATGTTGTCACTATGTATTGATTTATTACACAAAACATTCCGTTGGAGGTTAGTGAGGCCTTATGTAATAACCTGAAAAACAGCCCGTGCATGTGTTTGTGTTTTCATGTAAGACACAGTTAGAGGAGGGCACAGACATTGATGGAGCAGAGAATGGCAGATGCTGCTGGTTCATGTATACGACCGTTTCCTCTTTCCACATGCCCTTGCTCAAACCCTCGCTGGCAGATGCTCAACAGTGTGAGTCCAGTCTACATTTTTGTAAAATTGGGTTATATTATATTATATTTTACAGGATAGAGAGTAACATCATATTACCCCATTACTGAGAGATGATCCAATTAAAGAAGCTCAATAAGCTCCATTTATTAGGAAGAAGGAAAAAAAACCCTCTTAATTATGTAGTTAGCAAAATGGTAATTCTAGGTGAATGGGATGGTCTCTATGTTTAATGTCAGCAGATCCTGTCATGGAGCCATCACAAGATCTCAAGCTGATAAACTTCTTTTTTCCCTCTTTGGGACTGAAGCACAAGACAGACAGCCAATTTCTAGCTGCTGATGTGATTGATAAAACCTCAGCGACAGACTGGAGTAGATCAGGCTTATTTGCTTTGATACATATAAATAGGAAATTAAGCAGCAACATTGTCAGGGTTAATTAGCAGAGAGAGAAGTGGTGCCTCATCTGTCTGACATTCTGAGATTCATGTAAAATTCTATTGTCATCTCTGTCACACACACACACACACACACACACACACACACACACACACACACACACGCACACACACACACACTCACTCCTTACTATCCTTGTGAGGACCTTGCGTTGATATAATTATTAATGCGTCTAATTAATTAACTTTATGCCTAGACCTAAATCTAACTCTAACCTTAATCTCACTAACCAAAACATGGCCATTTGAGTCTTTTAATTAAAATCAATCAATTAATTAATTCATTATTTAAATAAATAATTTTCTTTGTAGGGACCAGCTAAATAAATTTTTGTAGAGTGTACAGTTTGGAAGAGAGATATTCTCCTGCCTCATTAATCTTCTTTACATTTTATTATACTTAATAATAATAATAATAATAATAATAATAATCATCATCATCATATTAATAATAATACATTTCATATGATAATTTTTATTATTTATTTTATTTCTCTTATATATAATATATTGGCTTTTTTAAATTCTAAAATCTTGATAAATATTATCCATGTATTTACATTTACATTTACATTTATTCACTTAGCAGACGCTTTTTCCAAAGCGACTTACAAATGAAAGCTAATAGCTAAAACATCTCTCAAAACAAATTTATAATGGACATATTTAGTGGGAGCAAGCACTGGAAAAATTAATTGTTTTAAATAGGATTAATTTAAAAAACAAACAAAAAATTTATAGCATTCTGCTGCTAATGCTAACTATTAATTTCTAAACAGTCTACTTTTTCTTTTGAGGTTTGAAGCAGGCTATAGTTCAGGTCCATGGGATTAGTGCACTATCCAGGTGAAGGACAGCGAGTCCTCCAGCAGCTTTGTCTTCACACCTGATTCGGTTGGTTGGTTCTCCCTGACATCGAAACCTCACTTGTTAGCAGCACAAGCGAGCTGACATGAGAGCGAGAGCGAGAAAGTGAAAGAACCGGGGAGAGCTATAAGTCATTACCCGCTGGAAATAGCACATCATTGAAAAGATAAGCGCAACAATGAGTTCCCATTCCCTGATAAGTCTTGGGGGTTGCCATGTTATTTCCTCTCTCTTATATATATGGTTCCTGTTATTGAATTTAGCTCAGGATAAATAACAGTGGAGGTGAGCTGTCCAGTCGCTCGTGCTTCCTCACTCATATTCTCTCATTCTGGGCTTTTGTCTCTGCTGTTATAGTAGCTATGTATGTGTGTGTATGTGTGTAGTACTGGTCCACTGCTTCATCTTCATGTTACTCTTCTTGTTCTCATACTTTGGTAGTGGAATGCTACATTTAGATTGTTTCCCCGAATTAACTCAGTTAAATTATTCAGTGTTTTCCATAAGCTTCTTATAAGATAAAGATTACATATGATCATGCTCATGAGCCAATTTGATTTCATTTCAGTCTACCACACACGGCCTAAACATCAAAATCCATCTACGTGCCATGCAACAGCTTGAGAATCTCCTGTGTTTTATTGAATCGACTGTCAAAGCCGTTCCTTGTCACTGTGTTTGATTAAGAAACGATCCATTAAGTGTATGGAAATGTATGTATAAGAAGTGAATCGATCCCGGCGTCGGGAAGCTATGATGAAAATAGGAGAGGAGAGAAGGACCTGACCTATTGAAGACATACTCAATGCTACGTCACTTTCCTACCAGGCCTAATCAGTTAGCTGCACGTGATGACCACACGGAGAAGTCTATCTACTTTACACTCCTTTTGTGTGCAAGTGGTCTCTTTAAACGCAAAGCGCTGGTCCAAATCTTTTTGCTTTTCCTATCAAACTTATTGAACCGAATTATTTCGAGTCACAAATTCAGCCTGTATGTATGCATGATCACATCGAAAAACACGCCAGATAGTGTGGCAAAAGCTTTTTTTTTGCAAAGAGACATTATGAAAACTCCCCAATTGCGGTAATATATCCCACTACACTGAAAGGAAAGTGCTTCCACAGTGTTTAGGTACTACGGATGGGCTAGATTAAGCTGATTTAATTTGACAGCTCCCACACTCATCATCATCGGAAATGACAGAGCTTCTAAAACGTGAAATGCTCTCTGAGCGAGTAGGGAATCCAGCTGCACTTTGATACGCTAATCGTTTTTGCTAATTAATTGAATCGTTAATTTACAACACAGCTTCATTTATAATCGACTGCTATTGGATTAAGACAGCGCTATGTCTAATGCCGGGCGACATTAATGTAAGGGCTTGTAGAAGCTCAAGCATATTAGGCTTTGGGTTTGTCTTAAAGCAGACTGTAGCATTTTTTCCCCCTAGTCTGGTTCACTTTTTCTGTTCGCAAAAAGCTGTCAGGTGCTTAGCAGATGTTGTATGTGCGCGTGTATGTGTGTGTGTGTGTGTGTGTGTGTGTGTGTGTGTGTGTGTGTGTGTGGGAGAGATCACCAACTGTGCCTATCATTTTCTACAGCAGATAGTACAGATGTGCTACAGGTGTAATACCCGTAAGTTGATGTCAATCATTCACTTCTCCAGGGTGCTTTGGCCAAAACTAAGTTATGTTGGGCTTGTAGTTTTCTGTACTGTGGAGTATGGACTTGTTTCTGACATCATCTGTGTTTATCCCTCCATTTACTACTGTGAAAGAAAGAAAGACTTTCATCTATTCTTTAATTGGTGCCATTTCCCTGATATTATTACAAAATAGAAGGAAGAGTAATTAAGGGGCAATTAGTAACATAGCCAAATCCCAATTGGCATATTATCCGTACTAAGTAGTGTCCGAGATGAGAATTAGTGTGTCCCAAATCTGTGATAGACTACTGTCCTTGATGGACTACTATTTCCGGAAGGTTCTTGAAGTGTGGATCCGTGGACACTTTTTCAGCTAATATTGCCCACAACTTGAGGAGGAGTTTTGTGACTGTTTTCCTCGCCATATTCAAGGATGCATTTTAGACAGGTGTAAATGAAATGTGGGAAAATAAATCAAGGGAATGATAAATGATTTAGTATTAATTATTTAAGGAATAACGAGTGAAGAAAAGCCAAAATGCAACGAGGAGTTTGTTTACTGTTTCTGTTACATTACATGTTAGTATTACATGTCAGTACTTGCATACTCTTTTACTACACACTCTTGCATCACAAAAAGAATATGTACTTTTTGTACACTGTATAATTTGCCAATTGGGACGCAGGGCATGATTTTTTGGAGTTCGGAGGAAACCCACACGGACACAGGGAGAATGATTGAAACTCTGTATAGACAGGTAATTCGATCATAGATTTGCAGCAGTGACCCTGGAGGTCTAAGACTCAAAATCTTCTTTTCCAGAATCACAGGAAGTAAAAAGCTTTACACAATTGAACGTCTGTTTTTCTGTTCTTTTTTTTTTTTGTTGCTGGAGACTGACCTATCGTGTTGATTTCCTTTATTATTCAGTAGTAATGCATGTTACCAAAGCATGAAAAGTATTTAAAGACCTGGGGTTTGAATCTGTTTGCAGCTTTTCCCAGCACACACTAGCTGCGTTTACATGGACAACAATAACCTAATCTACTCTTAACCCCATTAAGACCATGCTTTGATTAAGAAACTACCATGTAAACAACCATTTGTACTTACCTTAATGTAATTAAGGTCATACTCAAATTAAGCTCTAATGGAATTAAGACAGGTGGAGTGCTCCTGTTTTAGTCGCATTATGGACGTGTATTACAGACATGTACACACCTTAATCACATTATGAACGTCGTGTGGGAGTTTTACGGCAAACAAGAGAGTTCGTCTGCGTCCCAAACCGCATACTACTTTTCTACTATAGGCCTGTAGTGGGGAAAAATACATGTATCTCTGCTACTATATGGACGGTACGTACACGATTTGAGATGCAGGCCACTGCTGCAAGCAGTCGTCTATTAGCACGTACAGCATGACAAATAATTAAGTGCACTTAAAGCGTTTGTAAAAAAAATTAATTAAAAACACCCAAAACTGCATACGGTGCCATAACGAAGACCAAATGTATGTTGATACATGAAATTCTGGAGGGACATCAGACTGTGTAGCACGGCAACGTAATGACGCGGGCTGTTAATCTAATTATGTTCTATAACATGTAAAACGGGTACATGACAGGAGTATTCTAAAAGTGACTCACACCTTAATCACATTATTATCTTAATCAGAGTAAGGTCAATAATTAGATTACTGCTGTCCATGTAAACGTAGTCACTGTCTGCAATGCCTAATGTGACAGGTTTTGAACACTGAAGGCTCTCAGTGTATAATGTATTTCTTACATTCTGTTGGATGACAGTAAGGTTTTAACTTTTCAAATTCATAACAATTCAATTAGTCTAAAAAGGTTTAACAATTCAATTCAGGTGGGTTTTATTGTCACTCTGCTGTATAACTTGTATACACTGGAGCTAAATGTTGTTTTGCAACACACAACAGTCCAATACACAGGCCTAGATAAAGTGCAAATATATGATATTGTGAGATGAGTGCCAAGTATACAATAAATACACAGGACGGTAAACACATACAGGACATTGCACACGAACTAGACAGGACAAGAGAACAATATTGGATGGATTATATGGCATTATATGGCATTATATGGAGAAAGAGCTGTATAGTCATAGCAGCCTGTATCTAGAAACTGTGAAGCGTAAAGAGTATACTCAGCAATCAAGCAGTTTAACTGGCATGACAGCTTAAGGTTAGGTTTGGGGTAGGGGTTCCGTTCTTCCCTTTTCTTATAATCATTGGTATGACATTAAACAGAGTCCAGCTACATCACACACACTCGCTTGAATTTATGTGGCTTTCGCATGAGATCAGGTTGCTCAGTTACTGGTAAAACCTCAGCACAATGAACAACGGAGTTGGATTGGGATGGATGGAGGAATAATATGATTGTGTGTGCATGTGTGTGTGTGTGTGTGTGTGTGTGTGTGTGTGTGTGTGTGTGTGTTTTAGGAGGGGATCCATTCAGGACTGTGTGGAAAATGACAGAAGCTGTGTGAGATAAGCGATGCTGTCAAGCAGGACAGCAACAAAATGCCCCCATCTTCTTCCCCCGATTTCCATCACCCCCCTACTGATAACAATTAGATGTAATTGGACAGTCCGGTGTGGCTTAGTGCTCCGATTGTCGGCTCACTATGTGAGCTGCTTTCACAGACAGTGAGGGAGATGATGGCTGATTGAAGGAAAGTGAGGGTTAGTTAAGCTCTCTGCTGCATCTGTGCTTCTCGGCACTGCCAAGGACACACTTTCAACCAGGTTCCCATCTCCTCCTGCTGTCAATTACCAGTCTGTACCAATACACATGATGTATATATGTGCATCGTGCAGAAACAGTGTAAAACAGCTTAATAGTATAAATGCTGGTCAAAGTTGAATATTATTTTCATCCTATCAATACACTCATATGTAGTGAAATGAAATATGTTTTTTTTTTTTTTTCAAAACACAACAATACAGGCCATGATGCAAATGGTTGATTTTGCTGTGGCATTTTTTTCCTCTTCAAAAATTACAATGCAACTTGCGAAATTTTTTGTGTTTTTTTTGTGGAAAACTACTCGAATTGGTGAAATTGCAATTGCACGAAATTGTAAAAAGATACAAATGCAGAAAATGAACGGTGTAAAATATCACACGGTGCTTTAGCATCTTATAAACCTACATTACTGTTAATAATTTACACATTCTTTCTGTAACTTTTTCAGTGATGTTTCATGTTTCTTAGATTAACTGCAAAAATATTATATACTGGACCTACACACTTACTTACCTGTGCTGCATGTAGAGATGAAGCTCCAACAATGAGATGGTGAGTTCAGCTGTTTGTATAACGTGGAATCTGTAGTGAGAACAATGGTTCACTAAGGTAAACTCCTTAAACTTGATGCTAATAGCAAGGTTATATGACAAAATATGATATAAGCCTGGCCTTTCCAGTGGGTTCTGGAAGTTTATGAATAAAATATCTAGATATGATGAAGAAATTTGGGTCTAATTTTGAAAGTGAGATAGTGGCAGTACTTACACACCTAATAAAATTCTCACTGATAGATAATGAGCAACCGATGTATGAGCAAAGGGTTTATAAACAATTAAAATAAGGGTTTTTTTGGTCACTGCTAACAGGCATTGGCCATTTTGATATGCTACCATTTACAGTGAAACCCATGAGTATTTATACCACCTATCTGTGTATGTAAACCAAACAGCTCTCATAAAGGGCTTCACTGCCACATTAAATGCATAGTTGAGTTAAATTAGGTTAGCTCTTTATAGCACGAGAGGAAAACAAATGGACAGAGACGCTGCTTTATTTTTTCACTGTAATAACTTCAATGCATGCCTAAATCAATGGGGCTGGACTGGAGGCAATGAGATTAGCCTAACTGCTGGGAATTAAATATAGTGATGTGAGCTGGGACTTGCTGGAAGAAAAAAAAAAAAAGAAAAAAGATTTGCATTGTAGTAATGACAGCTCATTAAGGGCAGTGCGAGACCTATTGAACAGCACTCCATAACGCTAAATTATAGTTAATCCAATTGCATTCTGTGGAACAAACCTAGAACTCTGTCTCTGCACTGGATATACACTGGATTTTTTTTCATTATTCATTAAAAAACGCATTGGACTATATTTTACATATATTTTACAAAACGTACATTGGTTATTTCAAATTTTTGATATGTAAATCAGATTTTTGATTTACATCAACACACAAAATTGAAAACAGCTTACGCAGCGTGCATGGACTGGAATCATGGGTTACAAACACTATAAAATATGTACACTTTTGTAGTAAGTTTACAATTATAATAACAATAAATAGGAGAAGGATTTAATGCCTGTGAATCACTTACATGCTCCGGATGTTAATAGTAAAGATGAAGATATGAATAGGTGATGGGAGAGTATGCTATCAAATCACGTTTCCTCTAAAAAAAATTCTAAACAGTTATGATCCTCCTTCATATGATTAATTGTTTAATTTGTAACTCACTAACTCTCAGTAAATGTTTGCCAAATGCAGCTCAAGACAGGCCATGTAAAATGCCCTCACGGAAGTACAGTAATTCATGTGTCAGTGAATTTTTATATTTATTCAGGTCTGGACAACACTTGCTGGCCTGTTGTATTGGTTTCATTCTGTATTTGAAAGCTGTGGGTTTTTTTTTTAAACAGGCTGTACCTTTAGTGTGTTTGTCATTAGGTGCAGATTGTTCCACAGGCACCGATGGGACAAGAATTCAAAATTTATGATCCGTGTGTACACTTCTTCAATCCGGCTTAACTACAGGAAATGCTACAAGCACTTTTGTTGCTATTTCTGACAGCATCGAACCGAGCTGTTGCCAGAGCCACCAGGGGGTTGACTGGTACCAAAAACATGGCTCTAATGAAGCAGCCTTCTGCATGGCCATGTGTGTTTGCGTTTACTGAAGGCAGTGGTGGTGGAAAGTGAAGTTTGTCTTCCTCACAGTAGGCTACTCCCTAGGTATGTTTCTATTACTCCCAAACCCCTTGTCTCTTTTGAGGAGCTCTCCCTCCCATTTTTATTCCTGTGTATAGGTGTGTGTGTGGGGGGAAACAGTGCTGCATATGCTCCTTTATGAATTCTCCCTGTAAATAAATTAAGGCCGGCATCATTTTCCTACACTTCAGTGAAGTGTTTGTGTTGGGGGAGGGGGGGGGAGTGGGGTGGATACCTGTTACAGCACTCCAGTCCCCTTTTTTTAAACTTTAATAATCTCCAGCTGTCAGGGACAACCTGACCTGCCACTTCTGCTTATAACTTGTCTCCTAGGCATGAAATAATTAAAGGTGCCAGCCAGAGACCGAATCACTGCAGCAGGCAGAGGCTGAGAGAGAGCCAGGAAGGCAGGGACATTATTAGATAAATAGCCCTTGAAATGGAAAGTGTGCACAAAGCAAGAGGTGCGATTTCCAGGGCCCTGGCCCCATCCTTCTCCTCGAAGGTCCCTTGGTAGTGCTAAAGGGGACAGATTGGGAGACCCAGGCTGTCAAGTGCCCTGACATGGTGAAATGATCTACTATCTCTACGTCCTCAAAACCTACACTCACTTAGTCTGTATGGGTTTGGAAAGTGGCAAATTGGCAGAATTGTGCCACTCCTGTCTCTTAATTGCTTAGTTAAAGCATGGTTAATACTCTGTTTGTATTTTGACAAATTGAAGTAGTTTGGATTTTGTAAGCTGATGCTATCTGAAATAAAGAAAATAAAGGTGTGCTGAAATAAAGGACAAAATAGTTCAAATTATGCTTTAGCACCTGAATGCTCCAATTTTAATAGATAAATGCTAGTCTGAGGACAGACCTAGATATTTAATATATACTTTATACTGTACAAAACATTCCTATAATGTTGATGTCATTAAATCAGTTCTTCTATATTGAAGGGTCTCTAATTTTTCGTGGCAAATAGTTGGTTAAAAAATACACTTACAACAACAAGTAAGCAAAATCGGGGCCAAAGCTATACCAGTGGCTTTCAAATAACAGGAACTGACATTAATGGACATTAAATAACAAAAAAGATTGAAAATAAATAAAAGAAAATAAAGGCTCTGTACAGCCTCAGTATTTTTAGGGCATACTTATTATTGAAGCAAAAAAAACAAAAACAAAGCAGATAAATACTTTTGAAAATTCTGCATTAAAAGAGAAAAAGTAAATTTACATTTGGGAATAAAAAAATTCACTAAGAGAATATCTGCATTTATGACTTCCATGAAACCATTTAATGTTCTTACATTGCAATGAAAGTAGGCTGAAAAACAATATAGAAAGCCAGTTTTTGAGTCCCTGTCTAAAAGGGTTTTACATATTAAACCAAATGTTCAGTGAATTGTTGATTCCGAGTCCACGTTTGTTGATTTCAAGTTGAGACCAAGTCTTTAACCAATCGAGCCCTAGTCCTTAAAGGGGCAGAGTTGGACTCAAGTCCGAGTCTAGAATGTAATAAAATTGAAAAAAGGGTTAGGGTAAGTTAAACACTGAGCTTATATTTAAATTAATATTTTACACAACACCAATGGCAATATAAATGTAACAAAAAATACCACTATTACATCTTACCATTGTCATTTAATATTAATATTTCCTGTCATCAGCACCTCAAAAAAAGGGATATAGAGGTATATGTAGAACTTTTATTACATTACAAGTGTA
Organism: Noturus placidus; assembly: GCA_022414735.1. Lineage (NCBI taxonomy): Eukaryota > Metazoa > Chordata > Actinopteri > Siluriformes > Ictaluridae > Noturus > Noturus placidus. The sequence goes on along the minus strand of JAFFST010050041.1, from coordinate 70,520 downwards.
TGAAAATATGAACCTGTTTTGTTATTGTATCACACTTTATTGTGTCCTCCAGTTTGAGTTGATATTTCAGTGATTTGAGGAGTCTCTCCCACAGTTATATAGTCTGAGAGAGAGAGAGAGAGGACAGAGTAGAGTTACATTTAGCAGCAGGTCACAACAACAAGCTTCATGCTTTATTACTGCCTTTTAATCCGTCTATGAATGACACCAAACTCATTTCTGAACACAGCTCTGATCTTGTAACTTTTTTCATTTTAATTCCTAAAATGAAAAATCTAAGAATCTCTCTCAGCAGGGTTTATGATATTTACTACATTAAGAAGTACATTTCACATTTTACATGAAATTAAAGACTGGAATCATCACATGCTGATGTTTAGGAGTGGGAGATATGACTATAATCTTATTTCACGATAATGATATGTTTTCTCAGGAAGGTCTATCAGTATTCAAGTAAGAAATACTACGGAAATTAAATAAAGCTATTAAATGTAAAATACATCGACTTCACTGTATGACATGTCCAGTGATTCTTATTAAAGTTACTGAAGTGATTCAGTCAAATGAGAGAGTGAGTGATTTGCTCGTCGTCTTTTGGTGTTTGATTAACATTAATGACACAGACAGCAACAGGTTTATTAGACTGCTGTCACTTTAAGACCTAATGCACAAATCCAATACACTGTATTGACACACCTAGGAACACATTCATAAATTAAAAATTTAAATTCTGAATGTATATTTCTGTAAAGCTGCTTTGGGACAATGACCACTATTAAAAGCGCTACACAAATAAAACCAAATGGAATTGAATGACCGATTTTTCCCAACATTAACTTAAGACATAACCGACTGAATGCTTACTCAGACCTGCATTTGGACATGATGTGTGTGTATATATATATTTGACCGTCCAAGCGTAATAAGCTGCTAAAAATAACTCAATTCGGTACTCGCACGATGAGGCGGCTTTCTGTGCGCTCATTTCAAGTGTGTGCGCACAGAAAGCCCCCTGGTCAGGCAGGGAGGCGTTCATTCATTTCCTGTAATCTTAATTTTATGTTGTTATTTATCATGTTACACTTGATTTCCAAAAATGTCCAAGTCCGTGTCAACTTCAAGTTAATTGGACTCCCGTCCGCGTCCGGGATCGAGTACCCCAACTCTAGTAAATTTGCAGTGTAAATGACAAAAACTACAAGGGAGTATTTTAAAAAAGAAATCTATAAAAAAAATATTAAAAGCATAAGTGCAAGAATATTAAAAGAATATTAAAAGAATATTGAAATTATTGTTATTATTATTTTTTACCTTTGCAGAGACAGGAAGTTAAAGATACAGTGCCCTCCACTAATATTGGTCTTTATTGTTGAACATTTTGATCTTTTGTTTAAAAAATTCACAAAAATACTCTCATGTATACCAAACTATTGCAAACACAACACAGGTATTAAAAAAAATCTTTGTTAAATATAGGTGTGCAATAATTATTGGCACCCTTTTATTCAATACTTTGTGCTACCTCTCTTTGCCAAGATAAGAGCTCTGAGTCTTCTCCTATAATGCCTGATGAGGTTGGAGAATACATGGCAAGGGATCTGAGAACATTCCTTCATACAGAATCTCTCCAGATCCTTCAAATTTCGAGGTCCACGCTGGTGGACTCTTCTCTTCAATTCACCACACAGGTTTTCTATGGGTTTCAAGTCAGGGGACTCCATATGGCTACCACTCTGTGTTTGCCAAAACCACCTCTGTATTTTGGTTTCAAAACTTGAATAAGAATCTTAAAATATGAATCTTGTCAGCTACTTGACCGCAGATCACACTGCTCACACTTTATAATACCTTGCAATGCTGCTGAAGACAATGAGTGACTGTCCAATGTTAAATTCCACTAACAGGGATGCAGCAAGTAGGGGTGTGAGGGTGCTGCAACAACCGCTAACATAATAATAATATAGAGATAAACACATGAAGAAATAAACAAACTTAAAAAAACACAGGTTTACAAAAAAATATATCTTTGTTAAATATAGGTGTGCGACAATTTTTGGCACCCCTATGAATTCATATGAGACAAATATATTTGAAGTATATTCCCATTGATATTTAAAAATATATATATATATATATACATATATATACATATATATCAAGGAGATATAGACCAAGGAATACAGCTGTGATGTGCAGCAAAAGGTTGTTGAGCTTCACAAAATGGGAAGTGGCTATAAGAAAATAGCACAAGCATTGAAAATGCCCATGTCCACCATCAGGGCAATAATTAAGAAGTTCCAGTCAACTGGAAATGTAACGAATCAACCTGGAATTGGACGCGTGTTTATATCGTCTCAACGCACTGTGAAGGGGATGGTTTGCATCTTGGGGTCAGAATGTCTCCAAAACTACAAAGTCTGAAGTCACCTACATCACCACAAGTGAAGTGTTTCAAGAAAAAAGCCTCTACTCTCATCCAAAAACAATCTCAAACATCTTCAGTTTGCAAGAAACTACTGGAACTTCAAATGGGATCGGGTTCTACGGTCAGATGAAACCAATAGAGCATTTTGGTAATAAACATCAGAGATGGTTTTGATGCACACAGAGAGGTAACCATATGGAAAAGTACCTCATGCCAGCGATTAAATATGGTGGTGGCTCTTTAATGTTTTGGGGCAGTTTTTCAGCCAGAGGACCTGGAGAATTTGTTAGGATACATGGCATCATGGATAAATATCAACAGATATTAAATGAAAACCTGACTGATCTGCAAGAAAGCTTAAAATGGGCCGTGGTTGGATCTTCCAGCAGGACAATGATCCAAACCATGCATCAAAATGGTTTACAGACCATAAAATCAAGGTCCTGCCATAACCATCTCAGTCCCCTGACTTGAAACCCATAGAAAACCTGTGGTGTGAACTGAAGAGGATAGTTCACCAGTGTGGACCTCGAAATATGAAGGATCTAGAGAGATTCTGTATGGAGGAATAGTCTCAGATCCCTTCACATGTATTCTCCAACCTCATCAGGCATTATAGGAGAAGACTCAGAGCTGTTTTCTTGGCAAAGGGAGGTAGCACAAAGTATTTACTAAAAGGGTGCCAATAAATGTTGCACACCTATATTTAACAAATTGTTTAATTGTTTGATATCCATGAGGGCAGAGTATTTTTGTTAAGATCTTTTTAAACAAAATATCAAAAGTTTAAACAATAAAGACAATTTTTTCACAGCCTTCTTTGCTCATAATATACCAATATTAGTGGAGGGCACTGTATTGTGTAAGGCTTGGCCTAATTTAATAGGTCTTTCTCTAGGCCTCAAGTTCAAATGCTCAGAATAACAGGGTTAGCTTAATTGATTCTACTCTATAACTACTATCTGTCTCTCTCTCTCTCTCTCTCTCTCTCTCTCTCTCTCTCCCTGTCTCTCTTTCTCCCCCTCTATACATCCCTCCCTCCTTTCTAAATATTTACCACCCCTTAACCACGTTTACAGATTCATTTGCAGCATGCGCGCCTTTATTGACTGGCAGTGAGGCTGATTACTGAAGCAGTCGGGCCCATCGCATGACGTTCATTCCTCAAGCAGCAGGGCCTTACCCGAGAATAACAATCCTGTCAAATTAACCACGGGGGTCTAAATTATTCAAATACTGTAAATCCTCCCTCTATACCACTTTCCCTGTGCATAATTTGTCTTTTCATTGTTGCCAATTTACTGGCAATACTATCAATTAATGATGCCAGCTCTCTCTAAATGGTGCCGGGGAAAAACGTGTCAACATGTTGACTGGTTTGGAGGAGAGGAGCTGGCAGACAGCAGATTTAACGTCTGCTTTCATTCATTACCCTGACACTTCTACACTCTTCTATCTCCCTAGGAAAAAACAGCATGATTATATTAGCTTTCTCTTTTCCTGCTTATCTCCTCAGTGTTAAGTAGTTTCATTGTGCTTTGCAAGTTGTCTGATAGTGTTAATATTTCTCCCCTCATAATTGAAAGAATCTTAATGGAATATAATTACAACTGTGTATAGTTTCATTTTTGTGTTCTGCATGTTATTGTAGCGGTTTCTTGGGACAATACAGTGAAATAAGTACATAAATAAATAAAGTGACATATTGCCAGGGTTGAGAATGATTATGGGTAATCTAATTACGTCTTTATTGATTCAAATTTTTATTTAGCTTTGAGAATTGGTTTATGCTGTTCTTCTAATGACCCCATCAGTTACAAGATAAATAATACTAATCAAGATATGATTAATGTATGAATATATGCTAATGCCTACAAAGAATAAGCCTATGTCACAATGCGAAACACCAATTATATTAGTAATAAGAACCAGTGAAGAAGAAAATATTTTCACTTTTCCATGTCATATGTTACTTTATTTTCCCATTATAGATGAAATTACCACAGGCAGCATTTATATGAACTTAGTGTGCTTTATTTTGATAATATATTATACTAACACTATATTTGAGGTAATCCTTAGTATCTTAATTCTAGAAATGATATTAATTTCCATTGATTCTAATTGTGCACAATGTTTTTATTATTTAATTCCCTATTAGTCACAAATATACTGTGTATTTGACATAATGTTAATATACAACTGCATTAGTTCCCAAGCATATGTGTGTATTATTTTAATAAATGGAAAAAAGAAATGGAAAAATTAATGTGAACATCGGTTATTGTTTTTTTTTTTTTACATCCATTTTACAACAGTTCACCCTTTTCCACTCTTTTAGTACTGACACTGTGCTATAATAACATCACAACAATGAGAGTCTCTTGAAAAAAGATAATTGTGGTTCTAACTTGTAAAATGTAATATTTGCTATAAATATTGTTGTCCTTCAGCAATCTTTCCCTGGACTGTTCTTGATTGGCGCTGATTCCGTATGACAGGGAACCTTGGCGGTTATTCATAGAACGCGTTTACATACATAAGTGTTACACCCCATATAACCACCAAGGGCAGTGAATATCAACAGGATAATGTATGCCACAATGAAATGAGGACCCAACCCAGGACTGACTAGAAGACTGCTACACACACACCACTGGTAGAGGCAATGACCAGTTAACCAGCACAGTGATGTCCAGGTAGCAGCAGTGCAGACGGACAAAGAGGAGAGATGACTGGCATGTCATGGTATGGATGACATCCATCACTCAGTAGGATAGACAAGGGAGCTCCATCCCTGAGAGATGAATAGTTGATCTGATGATAGAATACCCCCGTCCAGTCCAAATAGTACAATAGGGCAATAGGTTCACTATTATAGAACACTGTGAGATCAGCCCTATGGTATCCCACTTCTGACAGTCTGCCTGGTTTGTTGAGGGTCTGTAAGACTGTTCATAATTCAGTTTCTGGGCGGTTGTGGCTCAGGTGGTTGAGCGGGTTGTCCACTAATCCACTAATGGTATGGTTGATGGTTCGATTCCCGGCCCACGTGACTCCACATGCCGAAGACACTGAACCCCAAGATGCTCCCGATGGCAAGTTAGCACCTTGCATGGCACTTCTGCTCCCATTGGTGTGTGAGTGTGTGTGTGAATGGGTGAATGAAACACAGTGTAAAGCGCTTGGGATAAAAGCATTATACAAGTGCTCCATTTACTAGTATGTGGGTGATATGACAGAAACCAGGGTCACTTCAGAAGCATTATTGCCACATTGTTGTCACTTCAAGCTTATCACCAATTAATTGCCTTCTTCCACTCTTTTTGATGAGGTGACAGAGAGAAAAGTCAGTCTTTAGAGAAACCCAGTTCAGTTTGTCATGCTGCATGGGCTCATAAGAAGCACAAGATGATTGCATATTGGGGGAGCCTGGTGGATAAAGGCTTCAGAAAGGTTGTGAGCTTTCTGCCAGATGTTCACTGTGCTGTGATGCTCGCCAATGTCTAAACCTTCTTTAATACCCCAATTCACATACAATAACAGAATCAACAATTTCAGCTGAGCCATGTCTGATTCTATGTCACCCATATGCCTAGAAAGAGATTTGGATGGAGACTCAAGTATATAGATTCTCAGTTTCATACTTAGCATATCATTTGCTGTCGGACATGAAGTAGATGAAGATCCGAATGGACTGCACAAATATGACAAATTACACTCACCTCAGCAGAATGGATGATGGAAGGGACACAAATACATGGACAATAGAAAAAAAGAAAAAAGAGAAATATTATGGTTTATCTTTTAGTTTCTCTTTTTAGTACTGACATTTGATGACTGAGATGTAATCCAAATATGCAATATCCCAGACATACAGGGCTGTGAAAAAGTATTTGTCCCCATCCTGACGTCTTCTGTTTTTGTGTAAATCTCATACTAAATAGTTTTAGATCCTCAATCAAAATACAACATAAGCCAAAGGCAACCTGAGTAAGCACGCAGTACAGTTTTTATTTATTTATTTATTTATTGAAGCAAGAAAAAGTTATCCAACACCTATCAACCATGTGAAAAACTAATTGCCCCCTTAAACTTTTACTCAATTACTGCAAGTTGTCAAGTTCCTGAAGCAACAAAGCATCCCCACACCATCACACCTCCTCCACCATGCTTGACCATTTTGTGGAATTCTGTGTTTGCTTTATGCCAGATGTAATGGGACCCCTGTCTCCACATTCAAACAAGGATCATCAAGGTGAGTTTCGGCAAAATTCAGAGGAGCCTCAACTTCTGGGTTTTAATCAACTTCATGCAGTTGAAACAGTTCTATTTAAGTGTTGATTTGATTGAACAGGGTTTGTAGTAATCAGGTCTGGTTCTGTCCAGTCCAGCTTAAATTAGTAAGTGTGGGGGCAAAAACATTTTCACACAGGCCAGTTGGTATTGGATAACATTTTTGCTTCCATAAATAACAACAATTTAAAAACTGTAAAAGCTATCTTATTAATTATTGACTTTAACTGAGCTCCATTTCATTTATATTGAAATGATAGTCAGTTACTCTTAGTTATTAATACAAAATAATCAATAGGACAAACATTACAATAAATAAAATGAATTCTGAGAGTGAAACTTGGTTTGTGTAACCCCCCCCCCCCCCCCCCCCCCCCCCAACCACCAACTGGCTCTAACCTGTTTGTTTAAAGCAATAAATGGTTTGACACGTGGGTGGAAATTTGAGGCCCATCTGAGCTGAGTAGTGCTGATATTTTGCACCAAAGTGCAGATTATGAACACTGAAGTTAATTATGAGGGAGAAGCGACCTGCATTAAACAGGCCTTGGGGCAAATCCATTTTTTGCAGAGCACGGCTGTCTCATGTAGTTAGGGAGGTAAGCATTCACTCTGAGTCCCAAAGAAATTCACTTTTGATGATGTTGTTTTGTGCTGTCTAGATTTATTAGTAGAGCATTACTGAAGATAATCTTACCAAACACTATCATGGTGAACTATGTGAAGATAGAATATTTATAATGCAACAAAGAGAGAAATCTGTTATACATTCATTTTACCTAATCTCTAAAGTGGCACATTGTAATAATGCAATGTGAGAACTAATCAGATACATATTAAATGTAGCATTGAGGACTTTCTAAACATTCAGAGAAGGCTATGTGAAGGATAGAAGGATATCTGTGGACTAAATGTTACAGGTATTTAATTTTTAAGCGGACTCTTCATACTTTTTAAAAAATATGTATATATTATTTTCCTCAAATATTGTAGCAAGTCTTATTTCATTATTAATGTCCTTTTTATTTTCATAACCATGAAGAGATTAACCAATGATCTCTTCCATGAAGTGGAATCAACCAATCATGTTTTTCTTTCCAATATTTGGGACTATTTTGTTGGAAATGCATAACTCCAGGGCTTATGGACTGCCAGGGCACATGCATTAACCTCGACTGAGGTTTACATAATCACACACTTTATTAAACCTATATGTGGTAGGTCCATAAGTATTTGGACAGTGACACAATTTTTCTTACTTTTGCCTCTGTCATTCTTCAATGGTTGATGCAATATTTTTGTGAACTCCTTTAAATTAAAGCTGAAAGTCTACACTTCAATCACATCTTGATTGCTTCATTACAAAAATTAAAATGTGACACTGTCCAAATAGTTATGAACCTGACTATAAATACCATAGAAATCAGTCACCCTTTTTTCACGCTGTTAACTTTATTTCAAATCATAATCTACCAAGATTTCTTGATTGCGCAACCTGTATCTTCAGCAATCCCCCAACCCTCCCGGCTCCCACACACACATTCATCACATTTTACTGAAAGTCCTGTTGTCATGATAAAAATGCATTCTCGTGTTGGTTGAACGGATGGTTGTGACGTGCCGCAGCCTCAACTCGTTCGTGATGCGTGCAGTGTGAATTCAGGGTTAGCTGTGAGAAAGTAGGTCAGGAAACGAGCTAGCAATATTAGTGTGTCTATTAAAACAGAAATGAAATCGATCACCCTGCTGCAGTGGCAGGTGCAGTCCCCACAGACTTGCATGCAAAAGTGCTGTTGGAGGAAAAAAATGGAAATAATTAGGAATAGTCAATCAGTGCCACTGTTACCATCGACTCATCATCGAATTATGCTATGTTTGAATATTCAAAGCTTTTTTTTTGTTTGTTTTTTTTTTTTTACTACAAAATATCATGCTGAATTTTTTTTTCAGGCTATTTTTGTGCAGTTGTCGAAAACTATTGTCTTCTTTAAGTGAGGCTGCATGTTAAGGCTATGTAATGAATGATCTCTGTGATTGAACCTACTCATAAAAGCAGCATGTAGAATGTACTGAAGGTTTTGTAATAAGATGCATGGTTTGCTACAGATGCAAAAAAGATATAGAGAATGAGTATCATAGACTATACAATTTAAGTACCAGTTTCACAAAAATATCATTATAGAAGGCACAGGTACAGAAGAATCAACACTTTTAAACTCATTATGAAACCCAGGTTCTATAAATATGCAAATTAGAAGCACCCCCACTTCTCCACACACCAGCCACTTTCTATGTAAACTGTTTTTACATGGCCTGTATTTGCATACTTGAACATGATATACTCTTATACACTCTTTTTATGCTGCAGTAATATCTGCCACATGATCATGAATAAATCCAGTGAGACTTTCACAAACTATAGATGCATATGTGCGTCCTGTATTACTGTCTTTGTTTCATCACTTTGACAGTAGAGATGAGTTTTCAGATCCACGTTATTCATTTTTTTTTCAGAAAGAAACTTCCATCCGTGTAAAAAAAAAAAAGGTGTGTGTGTGTGTGTGTGTGTGTAAGGAGTTTTCTGGATGGTGAAGCTGGTGTATCAGGCCTTTTGTTTTGCAAGTGACGGCTCAGTGAGATGTAACATGTGGTCCCCTCAGCGTGTGGTCGGCCTCATTTCTGGAGTCGAGCCAGATACACTGTTTAGCATTATTACTCCTGCTGAAGCTCGGCCAGAATCCCTCCACTCCCAGCTGATAGCGCTTATCAATATTTTACTCGAACAGTGGGACAATTCAGGCTCACACAGGTGAAACAGTGTCTGTTTAACTGTGTTTAGGCTTGTTTTGTGTCGTACATGCTAATCATATCAAGAATGAATATTATCTATATAATATCTAAAGTCGTTTCATTGTGCATAGAACCAATTAAGGGGTAGTTCTACTTTACCTAGGGCCAAAGAGCTCTTTAAAACCATGGGGTTTAAGTGGTGATGTAGTAATGTCAAAATAAAATATCCTTTTACAATAATTCAGTCCATAAAGGATGTCCGAGTTTTTTTGTGTCATTGTTGTGGCCAAAAATGTTCGATTTTGCTATGATTTTTTCAAGATTTGCAATACAATTTCCAGAGGACTTTTTTTTTTTTTTTTTTTTTTGCAAAAACTATTAT
>JAFFST010050041.1:46643-60607 GCA_022414735.1 Noturus placidus | reverse complement strand
TGCAGTGATGTTTGTTGGTAAATGAGACCTTTTTATCTGTACTCATATTTGACACACGTGAATCGAAGAGGGCTTTGGCCGAATGCGTGTTGTGATGATGTCACACGACAGGCCTTGGTCTAAATCTGTAGAAAATCTGCGGTAATTTAGAGAAATTGTTCCTCTGAATACTGCGGCATTTACTTGATCTTGCATTCATTTATGCGATCTCAAAATCGCAAAAAAACTTGGAGGGACTGATAATTAGAAGCGTGCATTAATAGATGTAATGGCAGCGTCCCATGACATACGAAACTGAAGGTCTCTGAGATCTGTATCTGAGCTTTTCGCTGGTGCTGCTACTTTGAAGCACGTTAACCTTGGCCTTCTGATTATAGATTTTTAAGCTTATAAATATTGTTATGAAAGATCATTTGTCATGTATAAAAGAACAATCCTTTCCCACTGAATTTTGCCCTGATTATAAAATCAGGTTCTATCTTTTTTCTTTCTTTTCTTTGGAAAATGCAAATACAAAAGCTACTGATTATGTGCAGTCTGTAAATAACAGTGAGGTTTAATTAGACGCTCTGATTTAATTTGGTACAGATGCCTATACACAGATGGTTTACCAATACTGAAGAGCCTCTGTATAGCAGAACGCCCTGCATCAAAAAATTTAATGACATGCAGGTCATAACGACTGCTGCGTTCCTTGTGCGTACGTACGTTATGGAGCCGCACAGTCCTAGCTCTGATTGTCATATTTATGCACTCAGCCACCAGGGTGCCATGAAAAAGCTTTGGTAATCTCTAGTGTCATAAAAATCATATACTTGTGCTTTTATTTGGTACAATAAACCTTGCTGTGGGGGGAATAAAGCCTCCATATGGTCTATTGTCTTTAATGTTATGTAAACCGTAGTAGTAGTAGATTTAAATGATATGAACAAGATCTGACACTTCACGAATCACACTTCATATTACATTCTTGATTTATGCTTGTCAGCAATTTAAACTGTAGATTGACTTAATTGTTATAATGCAAGGATCTTGCAGACAGATGTTTTGAAGGAAACTGAAGTTTTGATGTAAATTCTTGGCCTTGTAAGACATTGGTTGAATAACACTGGAAGGATCGTCCCATACTCATTGCACACATTTGCATCTTTTCTAAGAAAACGAATACAGTGTACATTTTTCTTTATAATAACTGTGTGAGAAGTTCACAAGCTACTACAGACCAAGGTTAAGCTTATTATTTTTGATTCCTGTCCCTTTTTTTTTTTTTTGTATTTGACAGAACAAAAAAAAAAAATAAGCCACCCAGCTAAAACTGATTATGAAAAATACACCACCTTTCAACTGACCTACATAATCCATTATGTAGCGAGCTATTATGGAAATTGCCTTTTGTGGTGCATGTGTTGAATTCAGGGACTCATGCTTCTTCGTCAGAGTTCCAGAGTGCCTCGCTGTTATAGTTTGCAACCTATTCAATTAAGTGATTCAATCGAATGGTATTTTAGCTGTACGTATATTAAAATGTTTTTGAAAATATATCATGAAATGTATGGTTAGAAGTAGAAAATATTTCTTGGATTATTCTATCGGACAAAGTAGGAAATTCACTTCTGGTTTTGTTCACTTCTCAAGTTCTTTATAATGACAGATCCAGAAATTGATACTATCAATAATATCCAAAGTTTTCTTCATGGTTTGCCCTTTATCCTGAGCTACCATGTGTGTGCTGATGGTGGGTCTGTACTGGACCCTGCCTGAGCTTCGCTCTAAACCCCAAGCTATGAATAGGAGTGTGCTGACAGTGAAATATGGCTCTGCTATGGACTCCCTCATTTCTAATGAGAACAGAGTGTTCTTGTTCTCCGCTCATTCTCAATGTGTTAATTTAACTGAATCAAGGCTACAAAATGCACCTTTATTCACAACTAAGGGCTCTTTCTTGGAAGAAGATATAAAAGGTATCATTTCTTCTTATTGTCTGTAATCATATTTAGTGTTATCGTTATTCATTCTGCTTCGAGTATAGTAGAAACAAGAAAAACGAATTCTTAAGCAATTCATGGAATATTTCTTATTAAAAAGTTGTCTTTAAATATTTGCTCGAAATAGTCAACTTTATTTCCTTTGCCCTATCCCGTATTTTTTGCTCTCTCTGAAATGCAAATACTCTCTCCTGCACGGCAGCTGAGCAGGAATTTTCATACACAGGACTGTATGCAAATCACATCGTTCAATTCCATCAAATAATGTTAAAACCAAAACTCTATAAAAGAAGTAATTTAATGAATTTTTCAAGAATGCAAATCCATGGCCGCTTGGAGCACAGTTTTTCATCAGGGCATTAAGCTGAATTGAGTTGGGCAACATATCTTAATAGTTGATCTGAGTGCAGTGGCTCTGATGAGTATGGAGGCCTCTGAGTGTAATCAACGCTTTGCCTCCTCTTGCATGGCTTTTTTTTTTTTTTTTTGTGGGGACCAACGCAGAATTAGCACCACTCATGCTTCGGTGGACACAAATATGACAGGCGCTCCATTGATATACGCAGTTAATTACTTTCAGGTGATTATTAAAGGAGCCTGCCTCTCTTCCAATTTTGGAGTCTCCCATAATAGCAGTGGCCAGTTTGAAGAGCCTCCGCATTACAGCTCTTGTGTTCTATAACCCAACTGGGAATAGCTGAAAATTATTCTAAATATTAACGTCCCATTATTTTGTAGGATACTGCGGTGTAATGCTCCTTTTTAAGCTATTATTAGGCACTACACAATCACCTAGTGGAGAGGCCTATCTCAGTTCTTTTAGATTGGCCAGTTGTGCTTCATCTTTTATTACTTCTGTTCTGCTGAGTGAATGGTGAGTGTGTCTCTGCCTTCCCTCTGGCATCACCTCACAAGACAGATTTGCTTCTTAGCACAGAGACAAGCAATGTAATTAGACCTATGACACTATTAGGATTAAAGCTGATAAAGCTGTCGCATGAACTACAGGCCTTGTGCCCCTCCAATTAATGCTGTATTACAAGACATATCATTACGCTATGTGCAGTAGTCACATGCTGAATTCAGTTAAAGTGACACTTAACCCTTGTGTTCTGTTTGCCTGTGTTTACAAGATGTTTAAATAATTCTTAGAATTCACATATTATATTATATTATATTATATTATATTATATTATATTATATTATATTATATTATATTATATTATATTATATTATATATTCATCTATCCATTTTCTGTACTGCTTATCCAACACAGGGTTGCAGGGAGCCTGGAACTCATCCTAGGGAACGCGGTGCACAAGGTGTGGGACAAGGTGGATGGGGTGCCAACCCTTCACAGGGCACAATCACTCACACACTCATTCAGCCCTTCACACACTACGGACAATTTGGATATGCCAATTATTTTTGGAAATGATCATTTGGAAAGCCAACGGTGCATGTCTTTGGAATGGAAGAGGAAACCGGAGTACCTGGAGGAAACCCCCGAAGCATGGGGAGAACATGCAAACTCCACGCACACAGGGCGGAGGCAGGAATTGAACCCCAATCCTGGAGGTGTGAGGCAAATGTGCTAGGCACTAAGCCACCATATTATATTGTATTATTATTATATTATATTATATTATATTATATTATATTATATTATATTATATTATATTATATTATATTATATTATAGAAACTGTGCCTAGGTCATGTTTATCTGTCAGTAATAAGGTGACTCGCTTTTAACATTATGTTCCTAATTGGTCTTGGTAGATATTTAAAAAAGAGTTTTTCACTTAGACATCTGCATGTACTCTTGCAAAGGAGTTTTATATGTGTACAATATAAACATTGCTTAAATGGCTAATAAGTGATATGAAACTTAAATATTTGGGGTATTTTCGTATACACTTTACATTTGTATTGCTATGATGTCGAAATGGAAATCTTAAAAACAAAGAGAGCACCATATAAACATTTTGAACATGTGGATTGAGCGATAGCATGGCGCAGATTGAGACAGACAGCCATTAGTTAGGTGCTGATTTAAAGCATATGGAGCACAGTGTACAGAATGTGATACTGGGTAAAAATTTTACACAAGCTTTAAAAGGCAACCTTTACTTATTTTTCTATTTATGCAGCACAGGCGTTGAAGTGAATGGCACGGAGGGTGTATAATTACATCAATTTAAATGGACATTATTTTAGCCTGCGCTAAACAAGCCACTGGAGCAGAAAATTGTCCAGTTTCATCCACACTCACTATAAACACCTCGGGAAATATGATGATTTCCCTCTTCGTCTCTTCAGTAAATCCCTCAAGTGTTTGCCCATTCTTGAGCACTCAGTGGTTTTGTATAAGTCTTAAAATACACCACACAAATTGTCACCCTCTGCTTTTTGCCCTGACCATACAGATGAAATTTGGCCTACAAATAGCTGCATTTTTGGGTTCAACAGTCCCATTGGGGTTCTCAAAATAACCCCTAAAGAATATTTTTAGCTGACATTAAAAGCATTGCCAAGCACGCCTATGTCAAATCATCATAGCATTTTGATTATGGGACGTACAGTGCATCTGGAAAGTATTTACAGAGCTTCACTTTTCCCACATTTTGTTATGTTACAGTCTTATTCCAAAATGGATTAAATTCTCCTCAAAATTCTACAAACAATACCCCATAATGACAACATGAAAGAAGTTTGTTTGAAATCTTTGCAAATTTATTAAAAATAAAAAACAAAAAAAGCACATGTACATAAGTATTCACATCCTTTGCTCAATACTTTGTTGAAGCAGCTTTGGCACCAATTACAGCCTCAAGTCTTTCTGAGAATGATGCTACAAGCATGGCACCTATTATTGGGCAGTTTCTCCCATTCTACTTTGCAGGACCTCTCAAGCTCCATCAGGTTGTGTGATCGTGTCTTGTCACTAAATGCTGTGAAAACTCCCACACGACGTTAATAGTGTGATTATGTGTACATGTCTGTAATGCACTTCGATAATGCAACTTAAACCGGAATACTCTACATGTCTTTATTCGATTTGTGTTTACTTTGAGTATGACTTTAGCCGGAATATTGTTGTGCATCTAAATATACTGATTGTTATTAGTACTATTACGGAATTCTAACCAAACATCAGGTAGAGTATGGGTGCTGGTTCTCCAGTTTGTGCGTGTGTTAGGACAGGAAGTGATGGCTTTGAAATATGGACAGGGCAGGACGGGAGACATTAGCATTTTAGCTGCAGTCATAAATCCGATGAAAAGAGGGCAGAGGAAAAAAACTGGAGATTGATAGACTTTACATTTAGTAACAACCAGGAGCAAAAGCATGGTTTTATTCTGCCTTTAGGGTCACCTTCCAGAGAGTGGGGTCTGACTAAAACACCAAGTTTAATATAGGAGTGTCACAGGAGGGTGAAATTAAGAGGAGCTGTGTGTGAATACTGTCTTATGAGTTTCTCACAATTGAACTGGCAGAGGTTGTGTGTTCATGTGGTTGTCCTTGGTGTAATAGTGAGCATAAGTAGACGTAACACAGTGCCTCTTTCTTGATAGAAATGTATTAGACTGTTCACGGAATGCATGCAGAAATCCATCTGACAATGATGGATCTTTGTATATTTCACACAGAGTGTATATGTCTGAGGGGGGTGGACAGGTGTACTGTATCCTCCCTGCATGTTAATAGAAATTGGAGGGACAGAACACAAAAGCCTGTTTATTCCAGGCACTTTATTCAATAGCGTATGATGCCTTACGGTACTCTCATAACATTAATTTTCTTTCACCTTGCTTTAGTTTGAATTTTTTTACATTAACATTCAGTTAATCTGTCAATTTAGAAGCACAGGAAGTGAGTGTGTAAGCGTTTACTTGAATTCAGATATTCTAGTGATACATACAGGTGACATTAAACGGAAATAAAAACAGCATAAAGTGTCTTAGTAAGGTGTTGAGCCACTGCAAACAGCCTGAACAGCTACAATGTGCCTAGGCATAGATGCCAAAGGGTATTCTCTCAGTTGTCGTGTTGTTGATGGTGGTAGACAATGCTGTCTAAGACACTGTGAAGGACATAGCATGTGATTTACATCATTTCATCCTCATCACATCTCATGTTTTGATTAGTGTGCCCTCGCGCTCTGTGCATTGGGACATTGCCCTCCATTCAGAATCGAAATTTTTCATCATAGGATTTTAAGGTGATCATTCAGAATAACTTTGTACTGATTTGCAGTGACCCGTCATTCTAAAGGGACAAGTGAACCGTTTTGGTCCATGCCAACAAAATGTCCCTACAGCATAACAGTGACCATTTGTTTTTCTGTCTGTAGTTTAAAAAGGTTTTTCCATAGTAAACCTCAGACCAAGGCATCACTGCAGAATAGTGACACTGACTACCTCCTAGGTGGAACAGGCAGTCACGTGGCTTGGAATAAAAATATTTGCATTTTTGAGAGAAAGGAAAGCTAAAAAAAAAAACTATTTACACAAGGTCCAGAAATTTGTGGAATATTCCCTGGCCCAGGCCAGTTTCATGCACTGTGATCCCAAGGCTTTCTCATTCCTTTTTCAAACTCTCTGCATTCCGATTTAATGTTGGAGTCAATCAGTGCAATGTGACTTCCAGGTAAATCCATAAGAGTAAAGAGCAAGGAGCTGCGCTCCTGACTTTTGATCAGATATCCGATACACTTCACGTCTGGCCCAGGATCGCACTGGTAAGCCTGCCTAGAGGGGGGACTCGTTGCTTAAATGACAGGAGGCTGTGTGACACACATCTTAGCGCTCACGGTCCCTTTAAGAGTCTGCACAAAGAAGCTGTCAATTCCGCCTCATGCTCACTCTCTCCGAGAGCAATCTATCCGTCAAGGTACGGAGGGAGTGCTGTGACAGTGCATTGACCTTGAGTGCTTTGCATTGATTTCCAGTACCGTCATGCAGATGGGGGTAGTACAGAGGGGTTTCGTACATGGCTGCCTGCCTGTAGATGTGATTAGGAACAGATTTCCGAAATTCCGATACGGCACCACCTGCCCAAGATGATGGATCACCTTCCTCTATTCCATCAATCCTCACCTGCGGGCGAGAGGGTGACACCTGTGTGAAATTTATCATCATATACGACATCTCCATATCTAGCCAATAGCCGCACTCGATTTGTAAACAAGACTCCGCCCACTGAGTTTGCCAGAAAGCGTCTTCTAACAAGAGATTTGCAACAATACTGTACCATTGATGTCAGTATGTGAGCAAGTGGGAGTAAAATCTAAAGCCATATAAAAGTTCATCATTCAGTGTTTGACCGACTCCTCTTCTGAATTCTTCTCAATCTTCAAGCTACGACGGATAATAAACCATTTTTCATGCAGTGTATATTTAACAGGGTTTATTAATGTCCCATCCATCCATCCATCCACCCAAAAAAAAAGGCAAGGAAAGCAGAAAGGAGAGTCATGTGGCCATGACTGCACTAATTTAATTAATTTCCACATTTCCCCCTATCAAGATTTTATGGATACTTAAGAACCTTCTGTTATTTTTACGACTTCAGGAAGTCAAGTGTGAGCTATCTTACATTGAGTCAATTCTTTCTACTTAACCATTGATGATTAACCAATGGCAACATTAATAGTCTATAAAGAGCTCCAAAAAACAGTTCTGCATAATTCTAATATCTCAAAGAAAGATCAAGGTAATTGGCTTTTCAACTGGGCCATTTTGTCTTCCAAAATCTCTCCAGACTCCAGTAAAGTCAATAAGCACAAACTCTTACTGTCCCTGCCAAAATAGCTAATATACAATACTGTGTTCAGAACTGTACTCAAAGTCTTACCATGACTCTCAGCTATTGGCTGTAATAATCCCTCTTCTCCTTCTCTCAATCTCATTAGGCACAAGAACTAAATAGCTTAAAGCACACAGGCCAATCAGCAATAAGACACCACAACACAACAGTCGTTGGAATACATGATGCTTTTTGTGTGTATTTTCTTGCCTTTCCTCATGTCGCCTCCCTTACTTTCTGAAAGCCCCAAATGGATTAGGTGTCATCAAAGGCTAAGAAGTGTTACCAATTGATTTTCACAACAGCGCATTGTTCTCCTATAAGTAGAACTTGGAATCACAGTTGTGTGATGGGTTTTGATGTGGCTCTTTTTTCTTTTTCCTTTTTTCTTTTTTTTTAATCACGATGCACTGTGCATATCAAGCAGTGTTAGCCAGATGTACAGAGAAGTCGTTTAATTAGTTGAGAAGATGAGTAAGGCCATTGTTCTCTCTGCCTTTTCTGTATCTAAGGGCAGACATATTCTCAACTCTGGGAAGTGTGATTAGTGCTTAGTATTGTGATTTGAAACTCTTAAATTAGCACAGATTCTTAAGCAGCCAGCTTTACACTTAGCACTAGTTGAGAGCCAGGGAAGTTTTGTCAGTTTGTGTACTGATCGATATAGAATTTATAATCATTAATTCATAAATAATGCCACTTAATACTGAAGATTGTGGTGTGAATTTTGTAGCCTGTGCTACAGGAAGTAGCCTTTGTAGCCTTTGTAAGAAAATTTTTAGTTGAACAAAATTTTATCAGTTACACAGTACAGTACCTCTAAAAAAATACTCAGTAACCAAGGCATGCGTGTGTGTGTGTGTGTGTGTGTGTGTGTGTGTGTGCGCACGTGGTTTGTGTCTGAAAGAGAACATGCTGCCATATTTCTTCATGAGAGCAACCACTTTCAGCTGAGTCCAGCTCTGGAATGGCCTGTCAGGGGAAATGAGAACAAGTAGTTCCTATGCTGTGCAGGACACAAATCCTTTAACCGTCAACATGCTTCCTAACACTAAAGTGAGCACCTAAACAAACTCTTCCAGGCTGGACAACTCCTCATGTTCCACCTTTTAAATACCTTTACAGATGATCTGTAGAATCTATTGTTGTTCCATATCATATCATAAAAAAAAAACCCAAATGCTACATTTTCTCAACATTCATATTATTTCTGATCATTGTCAGAAGTGGTCGTTAAGTAGGGAACTCGTTTCCACAATAGTGCAAATATACTGGAAAACTTTGTCTGCAAAGGTTTCTGTCTCCAAAAATGTAAATATTACAGGAACATTAAAAGAACAATTCAGTGTTTTTCAACTAAATCTTTAACAGCTCAGCCCTTCCAGGATTTAGCGATTTTGCGATAGCAGAAATGAACGCAAAGTCAAGCAAAGTCTGCACTATTCAGAGGGGCTTGCAATTTTTCCCACAGATTTGGGCCGAGACATATCATGTGGCGTCATCACAACGCGCACATCACAACCAGAGGCCTCTTCGATTCATGTGCATCAAACATGAGTACAGCTAAAAAGGTATTGTTTACCAATAAACATCACTATGAAAGACTGTGCAACCCAATTTTTTGCAAGTACAATTTTACCAGTTTGAGTAAATTTCCGCAAAAAAAACCCTACAAAAAATGCAGTAAGTTGCATTGCAAATTTAGAAAAAAATCAAGCCTTTTTGGCCACAACAATCACAAAAAAATCCTGTATGGACTGACCTCTGTGACCTCTATCCCTAATATACAGTAGGCAAAAAACAGTACTCCAAAGGAGTAGTATGTCTGTAGTCTCAGTGTTCATAAAACAGCAGGCGAGAAATACCCAGATGACCTACTGCTTCTGCTGAGATTCTGCAATATGGAACCAATGGACACTACACTATCCCATAAGGCAACGGGACACTAGAGCGGGTTGTCCACTAATCCACTAATCATAGGGTGGGTGGTTTGAATCCCGGCCCGGATGACCACATGCCGAAGTGTCCTTGGGCAAGACACCGAACCCTAAGCTGCCCCCGATGGCAAGTTAGCACCTTGCATGGCAGCTCTGCTACCACTGGTGTGTGTGTGAATGGGTGAATGAGAGACACAGTGTAAAGTGCTTTGGATAAAACCACTATATAAGTGCGCCATTTACCATTTGCAAACCGGAAGAGCTGTCAGAATAGAAAATGGCAGAAGGCAGCGAGTCAGCTCTTTGTAAGTGTATGTGCTATAGTTACTGTATTAAAAATTGTTCCTTGTGGTTAAACCGTACATGTTTACCTGAGTAAACTATTAACTTCTTGTTAAAACAAGAAAAAACAGTTGTGGTGCAGGTTCTACAATCTGGCGGGCTCTTTAAGTTTTTGCACTTATGATGATGTCGTAAGTCACATGACAATGCCAGCATGGCGGATGTAAGTATGTCCGGATTGTATTCCTACTACACGTATATCCTGATCAGTATGTACTGTACTGTCACAGTATGTGATTTCGGATGCAGCTTAGGGGTTCCCAAACTAGGGGTCACAAGATTTACACATGGGACCATGTGAGAAACGCACAATATCATCTTTTGTTTCATTCATTGATTTTACAGGTTAATATTAGAAATATAGAAGATGGATTCTGTGTGCTAATATTTTGAAATGTTACTGGACTTCACATTCAGACAAGCCACATTTTAATTATTAATTATAATTTTTTTGTTATTTTAGTCTTTGTTACCATCCTGACACACTACATTAGTGTAGACAAATTTCCCCATCCACCTACCTCCGCTAAACACTAGTGTTGTGTCTCAAATCGCATGTACTGTTCTAGACCATTACTGAGTATTATTACTAGTACTAATACTAGTACCAGTCTTCTGGATCTTGATTTTCTATATTATTAAATTCTTTTGAATGTAAGGTCAGAGGTTTTGTTTGGCTTTGAGATGCATTCCGTGACAATAATCATGATGGCAGTGGAAAGTTTTAAAGAGAGACAGAGCTGAAAAGTCTGTTTAACATCAATGCGCTTAAAATCACTAAACCTTTTACAGTTCGACTGAAAAACCTGGCAGACAGGGACGTTTTCATTCCGACGTGCCATCTAGTGAATTGCTGCTTTTGATTCGTAAATTAAATTCAGGGTGGTCCAGGCTTGGGGTCACAGAAAATTCATAATGTCTAATTGGAAACCTCTGATATAAACGATTATAGCAAGGAGGATTTGCCACACCTCCTTGTACTGAGGAAAGAGCAGAAAAACTCAGTTTTCATTATTATTATTATTGATGACAAGTTGAATTCTGTCAAAAACTTATAATATGTGACTATATAATGAGAATTTAAGCCTACTTGTTTACGTTGTAACAATAAAAGCTTTGGAAGAAATTAGCGATATTATGTGGTTTTATTATACTTTCAAATAATAAAGCCATAGAGCAGTTCTGGTTACTCAGTGGAAGCAGCAGTGGTGCAGCGGGTTTAGTGTTGTCTAAACAACTTCTAGCTGCCCATTACTTCCTTTATACAGTAATTAAGTTTCAAGTCAACAGGGAAATGTGTTGAAATAACAGTTTTTGGTCATCATACATACGCTACACATGTAGTAGATAGAGTTTAGGCTGAAAAACACTGTCATACCTTTAAGCCATTTTTAACCATAATGTCTTGCACTACAGCCTGCAAAAGTAAGACACCTCAGGTATGCCCTGTCCTGTGTAGTGCTATCTGACTCCACTGACACCATTCAGATGGTCTCATGATATCCCTCTCGTGCTTCCTTCATGTTTCTGCCCTTCCTCTGTGCATTCTGCTATCATCCTCTGCGTCCCGCATTGACAGAGGAGTAATTTGAACTCCATCTCCCAGGGGTCCACTCCTTTACTTCCTGCTCCTCGAATAAGCAGTGTATTGATTAGATATCAGCCGGTAATTGGGCTACGATCTCTCTCTCTCTCTCACCCCTGAGATGTATGACGGCTGTGACAGGAAATGGATACCCCCAGTGATGCTGGTAAATAGTCTGTTGGACAAAATGTCTTCCCTAAACAGTTGTCATGTTAGGCTCAGGCCTTTTTACTCTCTCCCTATGAACGCAAAGTTACACATCATTAGGGTAGCTTTGATGAAAAACCTATACGTGACTTCATACATAATATAGCTATTAGAGCTGTTGAAAATGTGTTGCATTTAGAGCATTATCTAGTCCAGGAGCTTTAACTTCAGAAATACTGTGCAAGAATAGATGGTGGATGTTGATCTGTACTTGGGTGGGTTTATTCTTTATTCATTTTTGTTTCATGTGCTGGATGTTTTCACTGTGTTTTGTCTTTCATGTTATGCCAGTTGCCATGTGTCTTGTTCCTGCCTGTTTCTGATTGGATGATTGATGATTTTGGTTTCTGTTTGATGACTTGTCATTCTACCTCCTGTGAAGACCTCTGACATTGTTGTGTCTCGCATCACCTCCTCACTTCTCTCCCGTTGGTTATTGCCGGTGTATTTCCCTTTGCATCTTCATTGTGCTTTCTCCAGTCAATACAGGATTTTCTGGTTTTATTTATTTATTTATTTATTTATTTATTTATGGTTGCTGTGGCTTTTTTCAAACTTTGCTATGCAACTTGCGAAGTTTTTTGTGGAAAACTACTTGAATTGGTGAAATTGCAATTGCACAAAATTCTTTTGTCTTTCTTAGTGATGTTTGTTGAGATGTAAATGACACCTTTTAGCTGTACTCAGGTTTGATGCACACGAATTGAAGAGGGTTTTGGCTGAAAATGCTTGATGATGTCACATGAGGCATCTTGGCCCAGATTTGTGAGAAAAAAAAAACTGTGGCAAGTTTGCTTGATCTTTTGTTAATTGAATTTTATTTATTTATTTATTTTTTACATAGCCTTTATCTAGTTAAAACACAAATAGATATGTTGTAAAATTGTGGAAAAGATAATATCTGTTTTTTTTTTTCTCTTTGTTTGGTTAGGTGATTGTAGAGCATTCACTGAGTGGTCATGTAACATCAGGTAAGGTTTAGGTATTCACAGCAGCAGAAAAGCAACTAAAGCAGATAATCAGAGAGAAGGAATCTGTGATTTCTTCCCAGAGTCTCTCAGGCAGAACAGACACAACATGCCAAAGCAGCCATTTACCTCCCAGAAAAATTACTTTCAAAAGCCACCACTGCGCCCTGGCTCTCCTTTAAAGCCACATTTGACAAGGATCTCATTTGGATGCTCAATATTTCCGTCATCAAACAGTCAGCCATCTCAGCCAGCCTGTTCATCATAGCAGCATCACTTTTGCACTGCAGTTCAATTATGGCTCTTGAGGACACTTTGCTCCTATAGATATTACACAGGAAGTGCGAAGAATGGAGATCTTTGGAGCTTCTTTTTCTGTTGGTTAAAATGAGAATTTATGCAAGGGTTTGGGTATAAACTTTAATGCACATAGGACACATGTCTGTTCATTACTGAGAGTCTCACATTAAAATGTACTATAATAACAGTTCAGTGCATCAATGATAAAGTTTCAATGACATAAAAGTACTATTGATTGTCTCATTATCTTTATTATTTTTTTCTTATTTAAGACGCCACAGCACTGAAGCATGGTCTGCTTTATGAATTTGGGCTTATAAGAGCAGATAAGTTACAGTCTTAAGTGAAAAACGTGCAGTAGTTCTTCAGTTTGTGCCTGCAGCGGAAGATATTTTAGTGTCATATTTACAGTAATGAGCAACTGTTCATGTGTAAATATTAGACATGGTTTTTAGACACTTTACATGTTATGTATCACACAGTTTTTTATATGTGGACTTTAGTGGATGTGCTTTATTATTCCACATTCATTCAGTGATCTTCAGTAACCACTTTATCCTGGTCAACATTGCAGTGGGTCTAGAGTGTATCCTGGGAGCAGGTGTGAGGCAGGAATACATCCTGGATGGGATGCCTTCATTTACTGATGGGCATCACACACCCATTCACACACTCATTAAAATAACTAAATTATCCAGTCTACCTACTGGAGAACTTGCACAAATATTTGCAGAAACGCAACACAGACATTAACCTGAGCTCAAACCCTGGATCCTCAAGCTGTCTGGCACCCTACCCCACATATTTTCTTTCTTTCTTTTTTTTTTTT
>JAFFST010050041.1:33289-46623 GCA_022414735.1 Noturus placidus | reverse complement strand
ATATATAGCACTTTATTCCCCAAAGTGCTTTACACTGGTTCTCATTCATCCATACACTCATCCCAATCATACCAATGGTAGCAGAGCTGCCATGCCATGTGCTAACTTTCCATCGGGAGCAACTGCCCAACACTTCGGCATGTGGAGTCATGTGAGCCGGGAATCGAACTGCCAACTCAATGATTAGTGGACAACCCGCTCTACCACCTAAGCCACAGCCACCCAGTGGTTAGTGGTTAACACGTTTGCCTCATACCTCCAGGGTCAGGGGGTTCGATTCCCGCATGGAGTTTGCATAGAGCTTCATCCCTGTGCTTTAGTGATTTCCTCCTGGTACTCTGGTTTCCTTCCCAAGTCCAATACAAGCACTGTATGCTGATTGGTATTCCTGATGGGATGGCACCCGGTCCAGGGTGTTCCTTTGTTCTGTTGGGTTGAGGTCAGGCCTCTGTGCAGGCCATTCAAGTTCTTACACACCAACCTTGGCAAACCATGTCTTCATGGACCTCACTTTGTACACAGGACCTTTGTCATGCTGGAACATCTTTGGCTCAGCCTTTTAGTTCTAGTAAAAGGTTACGCTATAGCATACAAAGACATCTTATAGGAATGTGTGGCAACAGTTTATATTAGGCCCACATATAGGTGTGAAAATCAGGTGTCCACACGTTTTATGTTTTACTCTAGAATTCAGTGCCGGAGATGCAGTTGGAATGGCTGAGATTTAATGACTTACAACCATTGAAAATCTTATATATTTGTTGAACAGCCACATTGCAGATCACCACAAAACATCGTCAGTTTTACTTAGATAAACTTTAAGAAAACTTGGTGGCATCAGTGATGTAGTCAGTATGGGGTATACATAGCACACACAAAGACACTCACACAGACATGTGCAATACTTACTGCTTCAGTTCTCAGGATTACATCTGCATTACATTTATCTCCAATCATGTCACCCTTCCTCTCTGCAGTGCTCTCTATCTACTCTGTGTCTTATATAACTCATAAATAATGGCAGTATATGTATGTTTACACCCTGCTGTTGCATGATTCATGTCTCTCATTGTTACTACTGTTGTGTACATTCCCAGACACGTTTTAAATGTCTGCACTGATGGCCGATATGGGAACATTTGAGGCCCTGGCACAAATGTATTTGTGGATTGTATATCTCCCCTGTTCATGTGGCCCGCTACAATTTCTCACGCGCTCCGCACTGTTTGCAGGTGATGGATAGCCGGCATTTGGCCTTACACACTGTTGTTGGCTGTGTGTCTAATAAACTAGTGGGGGAGTTCCTGCTGCCGTTGTTTATATAAGGCAACACTATCTCCTCATGGGCGAGTGAATAATATGCTCAACCATTATTTAAATAATTCCTAATTCCCTGGAGTAGTTTATCATTATGTGAACGTATAAGATTTGCAGGGCATATATAGAGGGGGCCTTAGTGAACATACCAGTACAGAGATCCCCCTCCTCCTCTTTCTCCTTCTCCTCCTCCTTCTCTGAGCTGACTCTTGGGAATGTTGCCATCTCTGGAGCTGTTGGTCATATCTCTGTATCAGATCTGGAATGAGGCCAGGTTCCCCGGGCCAGTTGGGAGTGCAGTAAGAAGAGCTAAAGACCGTAAGTAGCTGCCACAACAAATAAATTCTCAATGTAAAAAAGGACAGAGGATCCGTGGAGTAGGTGCAGAGACAGAGAAATAGGGTAATCCAAGAGTTGGAAGGTCTGTGCCTTCAGGGATTCTGTGGCTCTCTCTCTTACACACACGCACACACAGGGCCTGGACCTAAGCCAAACTTTGGTCTGCCATGTTTGCTGAAATGTCACTGCATATTTGTCTAGAACATCTACATTTACACTATCTCTGTGTGTATTTGTGCACACATTCTTCTGTTTCATATGCGGTACTTTAACCTTTGACAGTTAAGCCTTAATCTAGGATTATACCCAATCACCGGATCTAAATCTGTCTTTTTGTCCTTCCTATAGTCGTCTTCCACTGTACACACACTTTCCCGTTGTAGGTGGTTCAGGATGAGGTTTGTTCTCTCAATGCCGATCAACACTCATTTTATGGCTGCTATACAAGCCATGTCTTTTAAAGAGAGTCTGTTCCCTGAGTGGGAAATTGCTCATAATTTTTCAGGAGCATTAGTATTAGCATTCTTGGCCCACGTGACTCCACATGCCGAAGTGTCCTTTGGCAAGACACTGAACCCCAAGATGCTCCTGATAGCAAGTTAGCGTGGCAGCTCTGCTACCATTGGTGTGTGAGTGTGAGTGTGTGTGTGAATGGGTGAATGAGACACAGTGTAATGCACTTTGGATAAAAGCGCTATATAAGTGCACCATTTACCATTTACCAAATCAGGGGGCATTGTGGCTTAGTGGTTAGCATGTTTGCCTCTCACCTCCAGGACACTGTCTCTGCCCTTTGTGTGCGGAGACTGCATGTTCTCCCTGTGCTTCTGGAGATTCCTCCATGTACTCCAGTTTCCACCCTAGTCCAAGCTATAAACTGATTGGCATCTCTAAATTGTCCGTAGAGTGCGAATGGATGTGTATGTGAGTGTGTGTGTGACTGTGCCCTGTGAGTGGTTGACACCCTGTCCAGGCTAATATTGGGGCACTCGCCTTGTGCCCTGAGGCCCCTGGTATAGGTTCCAGGCTCCCCGCGCCCCTGTGTAGGATAAGCAGTACAGAAAATGGATGGATGGATGGATATCTCAGAAGTATAAAAATGTTGTCTGGTAAAACAAATCTACTATATATGACTTTGAGTTTGGATGTACATAAAAGTCTTCTCTATGTGGCTAAACAGGCTTATCCATTTTCCTTCTCATCTTCTTAACATTGTGATTGTTGTTCATTTTATTCTCTCATACTGAAACTTTATAACAGTCCCAGATTCTCACAAAGAAACAGAGACCTAGAAATTGAGCCAACACTCAACATTATACAGTATATCTTAATATTATATTCTGTGCTTGACGAAATGTCAACCATACCATGATTCTTAATATACATTATATGGCCAAAAGTTTATGGATATCTGACCATCACACCCATATTAATTCATTGGTCATCCAATTCCAGATTTAGTCCCCCCTTTGCTGTTATAATAGCCTCCATTCTTCTGAGAAGACTTTCCACTAGATTTTGAAGTATGGCTGTGGCTCTGTACAGTACACTTGAGTTCCTCCACTGCAGCCTTGGGAAACCATGTCTTCATGGATATGTGCACAGAGGCATTGTCATGTTGAAACAGTTTTGTTTGGGCCTCTTATTTCCAGTGAACTAAGGTTCCTCTTAGTTCCAGTTTATGTTTGGGCCTCTTTGAAGGGAAATTGTAATTCTACAGCATACAAAGACATCCTAGACAATTGCTTCTAACTTCGTGGCAACAGTATGGGGAAGAACCGCAAATGAGTGTGATGGTCAGGTGTCCACATAGTTTTGGCCATAAAGTGTACATTGATAATTCATGTTGTATGTGTATATATTTTTTAACGATGCATTTAACAAAAGCACACTTAGTGCAAATTTGTTTTCTAAATACAGTAAACAAAGTATTAAAAGATGTTGGTGTGAATAAGTGTGTGTATGTGTGTGTCTCTGGTACATAGGTGTGTGGTCTATTGACTGAATGCAATAGACCTCTCTGGCTGATTTAGGACTCTGGTAAACCACAATGCTTTATTGTGTTTGGGGCTATTAGTCAGCTGTATGCGCTGAGCATGATCCCTGTGCAAGCTTTGCGAGATCAGATCAGATTGGTAAATTGATGTTGATTATCCTGCCTGGTTTATATCTAACATCTATCTACTAAAAGTTGTTTACATAAGTTTCCATGAGAAAATACGGTAATTTTAGGCTTAAATTACTTACTTATTAACAGCAAAGACGTTTAGCACAAAAAAAAAACCCTATTGTATTTCTTATGTTTCTCCTACAAATGTGTTTAGAGCTACATTTTCACTGATTGGAAGATAGTTTGCTTTATGATCCAGGCAGTAAATATTGGAAGAGAATTTGCTTTCAGATTAAAATAGTCAGTGCAACCTCAGCCTACACCAGTCATCCTTTTAGTGCATTAACCATGATCTCTCAGGCCCGGCTCAGAGCTGGTGACATTCCCACTAATTTCAGGCTTATTAGCAGGAGTGGGTGGATGCGCCTGTGTGGTAGGATGATGCAGTGTGTGAGGTGTCCTGTTCCCACGGCGAGGCTGAACTGATGAGGTCAGAGCCAAAGAGTTAGGCTTCCCTCTGCTCTCTAATAGCTCAGGTGGGAGACGCTTATTAATGAGCACCTCCATAGCGATATGTGGCACATAAATAACAGAGTCAGGCACATGGCTTCCTCCCTCTGCCATATGAATCATCTGCACTCTGTAACTCTCCTTCTCACTCTGAGCATCCTGTATGCTCAGTGATAAAACCCATTCCCACTCAGAGATCAGATTTTGCATAAATGGACCAGAGTGAAGATGAGATAAATAAACAGAGGGACCAGTTGCATTATATTTTATGCATGTTTCAAGGGGTCAATGTGGTTTGATGTAAATACACATGGTATTGAGGGAAAAGGATATTTAGAAAAGTACCCCAAATGAAATATCTGACTGTTAGTGCATGTAGACTGTGTCATTTTCTTCTGTACAGGATTTGATTCCCTCAGTGATGATGGAAAACAGAAATGTAAGTGGAAGTGTACATACAAATATGTTCATATATGACCTCTTAAGTGTTCTTCGACTAGTCTCTCTTCTACAGTCCCCTCCAAAAGTACTGGAACAGCAAGGCCAATTTAGTTTTTTCACTAGACATTGAAGACATTTGAGTTTGAGATCAAAAGATGATTATGAGATGACAGGGTAGAATTTCAGCTTTCATTTCCTCGTATTTATCTCTAGATACGTTAAACAATTTACAACATGGCACCCTTTGTTTGAACCCACCCAATTTTTTCAAGTGATATTGCAATGGTTGCCCTGTTCGATTGATCGTTAAAAGAATTAATTGACAGCCTTGCCTTTCCTGTACTTTCGGAAGGGACTGTATGTAGAAACCTACAATGCTGATGATCACTATTTTCAGAGAAGGATGCAAGTAAATCACCATTGGGTAATAATAATAATTAATCAATTTGTATAGCGCTTTTTTACAATGGTACATTGTCTCAAAGCAGCTTTACAGAAATATCATTTTTACATTTACAAGCGACTTACTAATGAGACACACTCACACACCAATGGTAGCAGAGCTGCCATGCAAGGTGCTAGCTTGCCATTGGGGGCAACTTAGGGTTCAGTGTCTTGCCCAAGGACACTTCGGCATGGGATCACCCGGGCCGGGATTCGAACCGCCAACCCCACAGTTGGTGGATTAGTGGACAACCCGCTCTACCGACTGAGCCACATCCGCCCATCCGCCCGAGGTAGTGAAGAACCCTTTACTAAGCAGATTAACCCTATTGGTGTCATGAGCTATAATGAAGATTTTTCTTGGTAAATGAAAACAGGATCAAAATAGAGAGTACTGCTCAAGTTATGTTATATTATGACATTTCCACATTCTGAAGTGTAGCTGTTTTAAAGATTTGTGTTGGGATTCCCCAATATCACACATAGATTTTTAAAAATCTCTTCTGACTCATTTGCTTTGAACCTTCGAGTGCTTGATGATTCGCTTTAGCATTGAAATAGGTGTGTTAGAAAAAGGAGAAGTATTCTAAATCAGTCTTTCAGACTTTAAACTAAGGAGCACTGCAGTTGCACTTGCCAGTAATTTGTTTGGCAAATCCAGCTCGCTGATATTAGATAATATAGCATAGGTCTTTTGAAGAACTTTGAACAAAAGAGAGGAATAGAGAGAGAAGTGTGTGTGTGTGTGTGTGTGTGTGTGTGTGTGTGTGTGTGTGTGTATGTGTGTGTGTGATCACCTTCCTAAGCACCTGCCAGATAACCCGAGGCTGTGTGCTTTCACAGCTTAGTCTGTTTAATTACATGAGTTAGAAGTTGTACTAGTCGGGAAATTGATTCTGACTTTATTTTGCTTCCCCTCTGACATTTAAGATGTGTTTAGAGGGCATCAGATGACTTTCCTCAATGCAAGGAGGAAACTGAAGATCCTGCTGAGTAAATTGACTTCCTGGTTTGCCTTTGTACTGTACACTGGAGTTGTCTGTTATTATAGGTTACAGATTTCTGCAGTAAAGCGAGGAAAAACACAAACACTTCAGATTGGTGTTCTGTTTGGGGATGATATCAGCAGCGTGTTCATTAGGATATGAATGGGGCGGGGGGATTGTGCTCTTCCTCAGAAACTTTCTATACATTTACATATGCTTTTACCTCACCAGCATACACCGCTCTCTTGTTTTCCGGATCCTTGTTTTGCATCGATGCAACATTCGAACTCGATTTTCTGAGGATAGGGTGAACATCTGTTGTGCTACTCTGTAGGATGCTAAATTCGTACAGAATCACTTTGGACTATTTGACATCTTTCTGGAGTTTAATTAGTTTGATTAGTTGGTGAATAATTCATCAAATCTAAACCTAATCTAAAGTGTGATACTCAGACCCATAGGGAAAAAAAATTCATGAATTTCTCTGAACTTTTTCGATCCAGTATTGCTTTTCAGATGGCTTTCAAGGCTAGTTTTTTATTTCGGGTCTAGATACATCATTTAGAGTCACGACATGGATTACATACAATGCATTGCAGAATAATTTAGCATTCAGCTCTGTGCATAGATGTAATTGAAAGACAAGTGTGAATACCATAGCTCAGAATTCTCTAACATTAAGGAATTTGAAATGTCATGGATGAGCCCCCTGCAGAGTGAAAGCTCGGCAGAAAAAGAAACAACACACACACACACACACACACACACACACACACACACATTCTGGGAGTGACTGTCATTCCTCCCTCCTCCAGTCTTTGTGCCATAAATGGATGAGTAGTAAAATCTTCATGGAGAGAGGGATTGGAAGATGGTGAGAGAAATGATAGAGAGGGGGAGTGAGAGGTGGATACATGAAGATAAATGCGTCTGCAGATGAAATGGGAGCGCATTAAAATCCAGATGGTGAAAGGAGAATATTAACTTTGAAATGAGGGAAGCCACTGCTCAATTACCACACTTTGTTTCCATGAAGTGGAAGTGTATTATCTTTATATGTATTTTTTATTCCATTCATAAAGCATTTCATAGAAAGAACTCTGTTCACCTTTTATGTTCAACCTTGTAATAGCCTTTATGCCCCTTTCATTCTATTACAAAGAGACAACACACTTAGTTAAAAATACTTTTTTTTTTTTAACTAAGTGTGGAGAAACATTTCATTTCCTTTATCCGATAATTAAATGTTGCTCAAATGAGTGCACTGGAATCATCTTGTTCAGTTGAAACAAGTTTGGGATTTAATATACAGTTTTAAATAGCGGTTCCATAATGAATATTAAGATAGTCACCCACTGGGATTGTATAATGAATGATTATTCTCATAATCCCAGTAATGGATTTCTTTTCATTAACACATTAAAGTTATGCAGACCAGGTTTACAGGAAGGGTCTGTTTCCTCTCATTCACTTCTTTGAATAACATCTACCTCGTCATATGATTTGACACTGTGGTATTTATTTTCAGCAAATCAACAAACAAGCATTGCAACTGCAGCTAAAAAACTAGTGCTTTCCTTCTTATTATTGGGCTACAGTGCCACACCACACAGTGACTGATGAACGAAGAATGGTCTCGATACAGAGCCATCATTCATAACAATGAGAGAATGCAGCAATGGATGCAGTAATGAAATGTACACAGACTAACTACAGTCATTTGAAAAAAATAAGTACACCCCATGGAAAGTGTTGGCTTTTTGACATATTTGGACAAGTAAACATTTGATCATCTTTGAAAAGGTATCTATTAATAAAGTTGATATACTTGAACAAAACCAAATGGAAAATTAGCTTTTTCAATCATTTATTCAACAGAAATTTTAATAGATGTGGTATTCTTCTGTGGAAAAATCAAGTACACCCATGGCTTAAGAGGCTAGTATTGCCTCTTTAACAGAAATAACGTTTTTTGCATAATTGCACTAGGCTTGCTGGAATTTTTGACCACTCTTCCATGCAATATTATTTCAGTTTCAAAAAGTTTGAGGGTTTTTCTGGCATGTATTGCCTGTTTTAACAATCCCCCCTTACACACACACACACATTACAATTGGATTCAAATCCGGACTTTGACTAGGACATTCCCTAACCCTCCATTTCTTCTTTTTTGGTCATTCCTTTCTGTATTTGTATTTGTATGTGCTTAGGATCAATATCCTGTTGAAATGCCCACTTTTGGTTCAACTTAAACTTTTGGACAGATGGCCTCACATTATCTTCAAGCACTCTTTGATATGATGTAGAATTCATAGTTGAATCAATGAATGCAAGCTGTCTTGTCCCTGAGGCAAGCTGGCAACCGTTTGAAATCTGCACCACTTGTACATGATTTTCTTTACAGTGGAATGATGTATTTCAAATAATTTGGAGATCTTTTTAAATCCCTTGCCCGACTCATAGGCACCCAAAACCTTTTATCTGAAATCCTTATAGAAATTCTTTAGATCTTGGCATGATGACACCACACACCTCAATAGTAAAGGGAACCCCGGACACTAGACATGAGAGTTTTAAATAACACCTGCACTCCCTAAGCAGGTTCTTATCACTGGCACCCAATCTTGAACACCTGATTCTCATTTTATGGATTTGAACGTGTGATAAATGTAGGGGTGTACTTACTTTTTACACGTGACTCATCTGTTTCAGTTCATTTAAATTGTGAAAACTACAAAATGCCAATTTTGCGTGCTATTTGATAGAATGTATCACCTTTATTAAGAGGCACTGTTTCAAGAGGATCAAATGTTTGCATGTCGAAATAGGTCAAAAAAGCCAACAGTTTCCATTGGGTGTACTTATTTTTTCACTTTAAGTTATGTAACATGCTTGTAAGCCTGGATCATTTTAAACCATATCCATCAGTATTCTCAGGGGGTTGATATCAGAAAGGTCATTTCTCATTAACAAAAGCCTTGTTAATGTGCTCATGAACACAGGAAGATGATAAAGACAGAATATTGTGTTGTATTCTGCATGTGAGGAATCTCTCTCTCTCTCTCTCGCTCTCTCTCTCTCGGCCCATACATTGAACTGAGAAGACACTAGGAAATAACCATGTACATGAGGTAAGATCTCATCAAGGAAACAATCATAAGATTAACATTTTAACTGAATTTCAGTGAGTGCTAATTGAAGAAGCTGTACACAATAATACAGACATTTAATACGTTATTAGAAAGCAACTGATAAACTGACTGATAAAACCAGTAGGATTGATTTACTAACGTTTGGCCTGTTTTATCTAATCTTCATGTTATAATGTTATCTCATTGTCCCTGTGTAATGTTTTATGTCTACAAAAACAATATTGAAATTGAGATTAGGTTGTTAGTTGCTCGAATGTTTGTTCCGTAAATGAAACCTTTGCAAAGGAAAATGAACAAATGTACTGTATACAGGCCTATTAACTATTTAACCATCATTACATTCATCATGTATTATGTCAGTGTCTTCCCATTAACCTGTGAGAGCCACAACCCAATAAATGACGCTTTATAGGGAATAAATAGTGAAGCTCTTCTGGTAGAACTGCCTACTATTGTGACCACAGACATGGGGCTGTGTAATTCGTTTGAGTGTTCCATGAAGACTTCAGTGTGTGAGTCAGTTCAATAATATGTAGAAACCACATTAACACACATAAACACCCACATAAACATATTTGCCCTAATAGAAAAAAGATCCTTCAGATTTCAAGGTCCATGTGGTGGACTATACTGTTCAGTTCATCACACAGGTTTTCTATGCGGTACAAGTCAGGGGACTGGGATGGTCATGCTAGGACCTTGATTTTGTGGTCAGTAAACCATTTTTGTGTTGATCTTGATGTATGGTTTGAATCATTGTCCTTCTGGAAGAATTGAGAGTCCTGCTCTCTGCATCGTTCCAATTTTAGTATATGTGCTGCCGTAGCAAGCAAGATTAACACAAAGATGATCAACACAAAAATGATCAACACAAAAATATGGTTTACAAAATATGGTTTCCATTTTAAACTTTCTGGCAGAGGCAGTCAGGTTTTCATTTAATATCTGTTGATATTTGATTGAGAAGGGGCATGGTGGCTTAGTGGTTAGCGTGCTTGCCTCACACCTCCAGGTTGTAAACATGCAGTTTACATGTTCTCCCTGCATCAAGGGTTTCCGCCGGGCACTCCTCTTTCCTCCCACAGCCCAAAGACATGCATTGTAGGCTGATTGGCATATCCAAAAGTGTCCATAGTGTTTGTGTGTGTGTGTGTGTGTGTGTGTGTGTGTGTGTGTGTGTGTTTGTGTGATTGGCACCTCATCCAGGATAAGGATAAGCGCTGCAGAAAATGGATGGATGGATGGAAATTTGATAGAGTCCATGATGCCATGTGTCCTAATAAAATGTCCAGGTCCTCTGGAAGAAAAATGGACCCAAATCATTAAAGAGCCACCACCATATTTAACCGTGGGCATGAAGTACCTTTCCATATGGCTACCTCTCTGTGTGCGCCAAAACCACCTCTGGTGTTTATTGCCAAAAAGCTCTATTTTGGTTTCATCTGACCATAGAACCCGATCCCATTTGAAGTTCCAGTAGTGTCTGACAAACTGAAGACGCTTGGCTTTGTTTTTGGATGAGAGTAGAGACTTTTTTCTTGAAACTTCCACACATCTCGTGGCTATGTAAGTGACGTCGGATTGTAATTTTGGAGACTTTCTGACCCCAAGATGGAACTAACCTCCTACAAGACCTTGTCTGGAACAGCACCCTCCTACCTCAACTCTTTCCTGAAGGCTTACATTCCCTCACGCAATCTGCGATCGATTAGCGACCAACGTTTAGTAGTTCCTACTAGGCTGTGGCACAAGGTCCCTGTCCAGAACCTTCACACTAACTGTTCCTCAGTGGTGGAATGAACTTCCAACCTCAATCAGGACTGCAGACTCACTCACCATCTTCAAGAAACAGCTAAAGACCCACCTCTTCCATCAACACCTAACCATCTCATAAAAAAAAAATGCACTTGCACCTCTACTCTGCGCACTTTGCTTCTTCTAGTACTCAATTAATAGATCTTGTATAGTAGCTCTACTTGTATTGTTCTCTGCTTGATATCACTTTGCTTGTATCTCTCATTTGTAAGTCGCTTTGGATAAAAGCGTCCACTAAATGAATAAATGTAATGTAAATGCAACCTCTGCAATTCTCCAACTGTGATCCTTGGAGATTTTTTGGTCACTCAAACCATCCTCTTCACAGTGCGTTGAGACAATATAAACACACAATTCCAGGTTGATTCATAACATTTCCAGTTGACTGGAACTTCTTAATTATTGCCTGGTGGTGGAAATGGGCATTTTCAATGCTTGTGCTATTTTCTTATAGCCACTTCCTATTTTGTGAAGCTCAACAACCTTTTGCTGCCCATCACAGCTGTATTCCTTGGTCTTACCCATTGTTAGGAATGACTAAGGGAATTCAGCCTATTTGGGAATTTGACCTAAAATTTTTATATTTTATA
This sequence comes from Noturus placidus, assembly GCA_022414735.1. Classification (NCBI taxonomy): domain Eukaryota; kingdom Metazoa; phylum Chordata; class Actinopteri; order Siluriformes; family Ictaluridae; genus Noturus; species Noturus placidus. The sequence goes on along the minus strand of JAFFST010050041.1, from coordinate 34,919 downwards.
TATATATATATCTCAATCAATAGGAATATACTTCCAATATATTTTTCTCATATGAATTCTTAGGGGCGCCAATAATTGTTGCAAACCTGTATTTAACAAAGATGTTTTTTTTTTTCATAAACCTTTGCTATTGTTTGATATCCATGAGAGCAGAGTATTTTTGTGAAATTTTTAAACAAACGATCAAAGGTTCCATAAAAACAATTTTTCACAGCCTTCTTTGCTCATATTTACCAACGTTGCCAATATTTGTGGACGGCACTGTATTGTATACTCAATATAAAAAGTTTTGCCTTCGCATTACACCAAAAGGCTTTTAGTATTCAATATTTCCTCTCATCACTTGAGCTGTTATGCAGTCAGTTGGGACTAAATAAATTCAACATTCATTCTGAGATCTTGAAAGGCTGAGTGAATTTGTTTGGTAATATAATTAATGAAATGATGTGTTCATTGTAAGAACAGTCCTCAATAACATAAATTGAGACCCAGTGAATAATTATGGCCTGCTTCCATTTGGGGTTTTGGAAATGGGCTTGCTTTTTATCCCAATATTTTACCATGGAGCTAGGAAATATATATCAGAATGTCTTAAGAGTAGAATTGACTTTATTTCCTCTAAACATTGTTGTCTGTTAAATATTCGACGACTTTCACCACAGACTTCGGTGTGTTGCTAATATTTTATATTTTTTCATGCCCACATAACAAAGACTTATAGTATAACGATTTATTGAAGATGTTCTGTCCACTACATTACTTATACAAAGGCAGGAAATAAAGTGACTCTTTGGAAATGGTGCGTGTATATACACACATACAGGTGCAGATCATATTAGAATATCATCAAAAAGTTGATTTATTTCAGTAATTCCATTCAAAAAGTGGAACTAGTACAATGTATACATTCATTACACACAGACTGATATATATCATTCTTTTTGATTTGATGATTATACAGTGGTGTGAAAAAGTGTTTGCCCCCTTTCTCATTTCCTGTTCCTTTGCATGTTTGTTACACTTAAGTGTTTCGGAACATCAAACCAATTTAAACAATAGTCAAGGACAACACAAGTAAACACAAAATGCAATTTGTAAATGAAGGTGTTTATTATTAAAGGTGAAAAAAAATCCAAACCATCATGGCCCTGTGTGAAAAAGTGATTGCCCCCCTAAACCTAATAACTGGTTGGGCCACCCTTAGCAGCAACAACTGCAACCAAGCGTTTGCGATAACGTGCAATGAGGCTTTTACAGCGTCCTGGAGGAATTTTGGCCCACTCATTTTTGCAGAATTGTCCTAATTCAGTTACATTAGAGGGTTTTCGAGCATGAACGGCCGTTTTAAGGTCATACCACAACATCTCAATAGGATTCAGGTCAGGACTTTGGCTAGGCCACTCCAAAGTCTTCATTTTGTTTTTCTTCAGCCATTCGGTGGTGGTCTTGCTGGTGTGTTTAGGATCATTGTCCTGCTGCAGAACCCAAGTTCGTTTCAGCTTGAGTACACGAACAGATGGTCGGACATTCTCCTTCAGGATCTCTTGGTAGACAGTTCCTTTTATCACGGCAAGTCTTCCAGGTCCTGAAGCAGCAAAACAGCCCCAGACCATCACACTACCACCAACAT
>JAFFST010050040.1:200215-217303 GCA_022414735.1 Noturus placidus | reverse complement strand
CCTCTGTTGGATTTACGTTTGGGATTACACTGTTTGTAAATAAAGCACGGTTCGCACTGCAATTGCGTCCTGCCTCATTCTCCACCGTCACGAGACGTGACAGAGCCGCATCAGAAGGATGAAAAAGCCGCATGCGGCTCCAGAGCCGCGGGTTGCCGACCCCTGGCTTAAATAGTTTGAACACTGATTCAAGTAATGTGGGTTTCAAACTGAACATTTATTTTTACATCTGTGCAAATTTATATGTAGTATTTGTAAGTTGAATACATACTAAATACAGTAACAGTTTTTTTTTAACAATTTAATAAGATGTAGTTTAATTCATTTGAAATCTCATTGTGTTTTGTTACATTCATACTGTTAATGTGGCCCATCAAAGGCAACCATTATGCTGATGTGGCCCTCGGTGAAAATGAGTTTGACACCCCTGGTTTAAACCATTACTTACTCTAAACCATGTAGAAAAATGTGCTATGGTCGGATGAGACCAGTTCCAAAAGTTATAATAATTCCATAATTCTAAAAGGTATGTTTTGGGGAAAATAAATGCACATCACCAAATGAACAGCACACCCACGGTGAAGCACGGTGCTGGCAGCATCGTGCTTTAGGGCTGCTTTTCTTCGGCCAGAACTGGGGCTTTTATTGTAGACATTTTGCTAAAAAGTGTTAATTCCCCCTATGTATGGAGACGTTTGTGACACCCTGTACTTCGCTAGACAGCTAAAATGACAATAACTTTGCCGACGTCCAAATATTTATAGACCTGACTGACGGTATATGACAATAATACTAAAATAAAATGTTATCATTCAGTTGTTCTGCCCTACATTAAATTTAATTTGCATAGTTAAAGACTCTTAATGTCTTAATGACTAACTGCTGATATTGGCTTTTTAAAGTGCTTTTTACATTTTTATTTATCGCTGCCGCTTTCAGTAAATAAGTGTTTTCCCTTATTTTTTCGAAAAACGTTACGATCTCATAAGAAAAGCATAATTTGACAGAACAGTATTGTGTATCCTAACTATAATGCACAAAGTGCTTTCTGAACCCATCTGCGAGACGGAACAATGCTTGGAGCCATGTAACATCAGAGCGCTTTGTACGTCAATTTACAGATTGCTGTCATTTAAGCAAAGTCGATGAAGTGAAGTTGGTGGTATTGTGCAGATAAATCACCTCATTTCTTCTTGGCGAGAGAAAAGCATGTTAGCTCCCAGGCTGAACAGTAGACTCGCAGAGATCCCGGCTCGTGTTTTGCCGGAGCTATTATTGAGAAAGTGCCCGCTTCTATTTTACAGTCGCTCAGTCACAATAGGTTAGCGCGAGTAAGATGGTACTCTCGGGGACGAAGTCAGATTCAACAGGCGTGCCAAGCTGCAGAGTCCTAATTATGTGGAACAAAGTATCATTTATAGAGGTGAGTCAGTCCCTTCAGGGCCAATCTGACAAACATATTGACTTTGACACACCTGAGACTGCAGATATTTTATTTCTTTTTCGCCGTGCACCTCAACTCTATTAGGTTTTAATTCAATTTTCGAGGCTACTGTGGCACACCGATGCCAAACTTCACTTCACTTCAAGTCACTTCACCACACTGCACTTCTCGTACCTGGCTTTGAGGACAAAAGGGGTAGTAAAGGTCCTTCTATAATGATTTTGAATATATTGGTCACATATATGGTAGAGCACAGTGAAATTGTTTTCTTCGTACACCCCAACCTATCAGGAAGCTGGGGTCAGAGCCGGTGATTATCATGATGATGGAGCAGAGAGGGTTAAGGGCCTTGCTCAAGGGCCCAACAGTGGGCGCTTGGCAGTGCTGAGGCTTGAACCCTGACCTTCCGATCAGTAACCCAGAGCCTTCAAGTGCTGCATCATGATCACATGAGCAACTGTGTCAATCTGGTGGTTTTAACACCATCTTTCCGTCTAAATCGACACCTTAATACTTTACAAAACACTCTACACTTTAATAAATAAATTAAACACAGCTTAGGTTCTATAATCTGATCCTCAATACATGCACATCTAGTATAACCGCATTCAGTAATTGAATTTTGTATTAATGTGCTAGATATTGGGTAAGCAATAACACACTGTTTAGATGGATTATTTTTATCTAACCGCACAGTCTGGAGTCCACATCATCATGTGAGTTCAAATCATATTCCACATATATGATGGTGATTTGCTAAAGTATAATTTACTAATGAAGGAAACATCGCATGTTTAATGATTTTACATCCATGAGTCAAGGTAGTTCCTGTTGTCAATTAAGTTTAAAGACTTAATTAAGATAAACAGTTTCGCAATTGTTGTCTTCAAAGTATATACAAATGTATTATGTTGCTCTGGAGCTAGTGTTTACTGTTAACAGGCAAATATCGGTCACGGAAATGAAACCTATTATTAATTACTGTGAATATTATTAATAATAATGACAAAAATGCATTTATAACACGCTTGATTTTATCAGATTATATTTGGCATTTTATAAAAGCAACAAAACAAAGCTCCAGGTTCTCCGTGACCCTGAAAAGGAGTAAGCGGTTGAAGATGGATGGATGGATGAACAAGCCACATAATTTGATTTAATGATTTTTTTTTTTTTTACTATTATTCTAATACTGTGTATTCTAGAATAGTCATTTAGTCATTTTTTAGAATAGTCATTGTCATTTTGCATTATTCTAACTGTGATATTTAGAGGAAAAAAACAAACAAATTGGTGTAATTTTCTAATTTTAGTCTTTCAAGTAAAAGCAGCACCCAAGTTGACAACTTAAGGATGATCCAGATCCTTCTAGGTTACTAAGATGAACTCATGAAGCCTGAACAGCACTTGAATGAATGTAGTTTACAGTTTAAATGACGACAGCCTTGAAAAAGCCATGCTCTCAGTTGCTTGTACGGTAGTGATTATGTAGTCAGGTTTTGACAAATTCAGCCAGATGAATAAATGCATTTATGTGGCACTGCTGATATTATCTGCGTGTCGGGTTTCATATCAGACAGTAACTTACCACACCAGACTGCACACTGTCTGTCAGGTTTTTTTTAGATGTTCATAAGCTTTTTAAAATCCTTAGTTAGAAACATTTTAGTGCCTCTCATATGGAAAAAAAAGACCTTGTTTGTAAGTACTGCCCTAAGATTATATTAAGGAATAGTGGATAATCATTAGTTGTGCCCTGCGATGGACTGGCACCCTGTCCAGGGTGTACCCTGCCTTGTGCCCCATGCTTCCTGGGATAGGCTTCAGGTTCCCCGTGACCCTGAAAAGAAGTAAGCGGTAGAGGATGGATGGATGGATGGATGGATAATCATTAGCATGAATAAATCATCTATTCCATCTAGTTAATATAAATGATAGAACTGAGATGCTTATTATTATGGATATTACTGTATGTTTCCATGTATTTGTTGAAATGAATATTTTCTACAAGGAAATAATGAAAGTGTTCATTTCTACTTTTCTAGTGTTTATATTTGCAGTAAAACAGACAAGTGGCAGCTTCCTCATACATTTTGCAAAACAAAATAAAACCTTGCATCCTGACCTCAATGTCCTTGTAGTTAGTTACGGCCAAGTGGATGACACCATGTTTTATGGATAAAAACAGCCGTCTACATCGTAAATGAAACCCAATTACAATAAACAAACAAATTAATTAATCAAATTATGCAAAAAAGTAACCCCCCCCCCAAAAAAAAAAAAAAAAAAACCCACAAAAAAAACACTATCTGGTTATCACTAATATTAGCTAGCTAGTCAAAGACATCACTAACTGAACGCATAGGAAGCCCCGCCTCGTCAGTTTTATACAGAAGTACTGTTCTATATTGAACTCAACGTTAGCATTAACTTTAAAGGAAATATGCAAAAACATGGGATCAGAATCATTATATCCAAACTTAGATACTTAGAGACCCTCTCTAATAAATAATACTCTCTTAGGATCAAGCTTTAAGCTTTATTTTTTTCAGGAATAACACCAATCCTTCAGTCTGACAGCCCACTAACACGGCCTGATTCAGACTCAGCTGCGGTGATCAAGGCATTGTAAATTACACCCTTCAATCCCTCCTGTGGGATGAACATGACTCGGGGCAATAAATAAAAACAAGCAGACGTGTAATACATTCTCAAGGGGGGTCATAACAAACCTCTAGCTGTCCACTGACAGTGTTGGTACACGTACATTTAGCCGATTAAAACATGCCAGTTGTACAGGTGAGGCCATTTCTTACAAGCTCGTCTTGATGGGTTTGTAAAAACAAATTAATTTCAAATCTAATGTGTAATTCTCTTGTGTGGTGTCAGTTATTTGCATCAAGACTTTTCTGGAAACCTGAGAACAAATCCGTTTATCATGGGCACCATTTGGGGAGATTGTAAAAGTATACAGTGGTGCTTGAAAGTTTGTGAACCTGTTAGAATCTTCTATATTTCTGCATAAATGTGACCTAAAACCTCATCATAAGTCCTAAAAGTAGATAAAGAGAACCCAATTAAACACATGAGACAAAAATATTATACTTGGTCATTTATTTATTATGGAAAATGATCAAATATTACATATTTGTTGATTATCTCTAGGATTAGCAATTAATTTGAAGGTGAAATTAGAGACAAGTGTTTTCAATCAATGGGACAGTAATTAAGCTTTATTTAAAGAACAGGGATCTAGCAAAGACTGATCTGCACAACACATGTTTGTGGAAGTGTATCATGGGTTAAATTCTTCCAAACCGATGTGCAGCACCGATCTTCAGTTACCAGAGACGTTCGGTTGCAGTTATTCCTGCACAAGAGGATCACATACCCACTTTTTCCACTCACAGATATGTAATATTAGATCATTTATCTCAATATGCAAATGACCAAGTATAATACTTTTTGTCTAATTTGTTTCATTGGGTTCTCGTTAACTACTTTTAGGACCTGTATGAAAATCTGATGAGGTTTTGGGTCATATTTATGCAGAAATCTAGACAATTCTAAAGGGTTCACAAACCTTTAAGCACCACTGTATGTGGTTTTTCTGTGACCTTATGAGGAAAATTGTTCGTTTTCAATAACAGCTGGAAATTGACAGAGCGACCGTTGGCAATGTGAAGTGGGCGGAGCAAACAACACATATCGATGTATAGATCTTCCACTGTAGAAGAAACATGTCCTTGTCAGAAGGTGCCATGTTTCCACTGATGTGCTAAACCACACTGAGAGCAAAGAAGCAAACGTGGGCAAATGAGTTCACTAACTCTTCTTCAGCTCCAGTCAGACATCCCCCAAGGAGGAGCTTCTCTTCTGGCAGAACTACAGGAGACCGGCAGGGGGGTGGGGGGGTGTGGTACTAGCAGTGAAGTGATGAAGGCTCACGGGAAAAAGCGGGGAAGAGGATGAGGAGACGTAGATAGAGAAAAGGAACCACGCAGCGCTGCACTCAAGCTTCTGCCTGAGATAAAAGCCTGAGCAAAAGAAAAACCATCTGAGTGCATTTTCGCAGAGATGGCACATGGAGAGTTCCAAGGTTTTCACAAGGTGAACGCTTCTTTCAAGATCAGGCCGTGTTTGAAGATGGGACCTGTGAGACGTTTAAAGAGGATGACTTAACTTAGATGACTTAAGTCTTAACCAGGGAAGGTCGGTCCGAAGCAAACCTCCGTGAATGAGCGATTTCATTAAGGCCGCATATCACCTTGCTGAGCTTCTTTACTTTGATATTTTCATTTTAGTTGCGGATGAAGATTTAACTACAACGCAAGACATTTACTTTACTTTTAACTGAAATGCTTTTCATTTTCTAGCCAATTTTCCTTCGATCGTTTCGAGTAGAGTTAGCCATAAATACCACCAAAAAAATAAAAAATCAACCCCTTTTGTAACTGTCATCCTATTTTCGTTATGCAACACCACTTGTTTAAATTTGGTTTGGTTTTCATGTTGCAAAGGAAATATGCACAGTTCGAGAAGGTGATTATGTAGAATTTATGTAGAGATTATGTAGAGCTTCCAGATTGTCTGATTCCTATCCACTATTTCATGGCAGGTCCAGACTCCCTTTTAAAGCATGCAAAAACGTGCTATTCTTCAAATGAGAGCTGATATTTAGCTTGGCTAAACACAGATACATTTTCAGACTAATGTCTGAAGCTGCACCTTCTTCTTTTTCACATTTATGCCCAAATATATCGATTCCGCACCCTGGTATGCTTTCACGTCAAACAATAATTTCCAAACTGTGGAATGATTACGTCATATTTGTATACAGTATGCACATTTGCACAATGGTAGGCACGTGGTTCATCCATTTGCCTTCATTGTGGTGAAGAACAGGGCTTTATGGATGGCATGATATCTTGCAGGAATGCCCGCAAACAAAGGGGCATTCTTTTGGGATGAGCTTCAAGAAGCCAACTATAAAAGGAACTCTGCTTTGCTTTGGGCCACATCGCACCATCCTGTGTTGATTTAATTTCCTATAATGGCACACCTCCACGTGTTTTATTCTTTACCAAGACCTTTCACCAAACCTTCATGAAGTCAATGGAGTACAGGTAAAAAATCACAACTACAAAAAAAAAAAAAAGCAAAATGTTAGGGAGATAGCATTAGCACTTAAAGATTCTGCTTCATTTATCAATTGAATTGAATACAAATATTCATAATTATTTATTAAATTGGGAATAAATAAGTACATGCAAATTAATGCTACCATTATTATAACGATTATCTGCTTTAAATCATTTTGAAACGAGATCAGGGGTTACAATCACTGAATAAATTATGTGTGATTTCAAAGAACAAACCTCAAGAACAAGATCCTAAATTCATCTCGTGACATATTTCTGTCACTCTGGTTTACGCCTAAGGCTATTTGGTTTTCCCACATGGCCCCGCCCCTTTCTTTCTGAGCAGTTTTGCCCCGTGGGAGCGTTTCAGGAGCGGGCGTGAATAAACAGCTTCAGTGTTCATGCCGAGAAAATAATGGCAGATCCTCAGCAGGCATGACATGTTCCGATTTAATGTGAACTGCTAACAGCAGCTCAGTGTGAGAGAGGAAAGATGGCGAGTTGCTGCTGCAACCCTTCTACTTTTACAGTATGATGGTAAGCGATGCTGAATAAAATCTCATGCCTGACATTACTAAAACATCTCAAATTAGAATTTACAATACTAGATTTGCCTCATCATAATATCAAAATTAAAACTATTCCTAAATATTGATTTATCACAATAATCTGTCATGAGTCATCACTTGAATACAGCAAAAATACTGTACAATATTATTTTATCCACCAATTAAAAACGACAGATGAATCTCATAAATAGAGATGAGAATGTGGAACGACTGACAGTTTAATAGATGATTTGGACTCGCTGATATGAACTGACCACCCTGGAAGCCCCACCTCCTTCTCCCCATCTCACATTAGTAATAATTCATCTCAATGTTCTTGCTTGAAAGATGTGCTGATGTTGCGTCCTCACTGTCTGTCAAGGTAATGACTGTTTTGCACTCGTTAACTTAGCTAATACTTAACATAACTAATATTGAACAAGTATATAAATAGATGACTCTCAGTTAACTATGTTTAATACAGATGACAGGTTTCATCTACAAAAGGTGAAAAATGGCCCTTTTCTTGTCTGAAACATCTTCCGAAAGAGAAAACAAAACAAACAAAGGAACAAAAAAGATTTGAGCTGCGATGTCAAATCTTATTAATTGCTGTATGTATTTAGAAAAGGAAGAACGTCAACTTTTCTGGTGATCTTAACTAAAGCAGAAAAGCTTACCCCCTCAAGCGCCTGGTGGATACCGTAAAACCCTGTATATATGGGCACTGCAGTTTCTCCCAGTCATTTGTGAAAGGACTATCTTGAAAATGTACTACACATTATTCCTCCTGGGATTTGGCAGGTCTGAATATTAGATGCATTTGCCTATATCCATCCAAGTAAAAAAGATATTTTTTACTTGTCGCAAATCAATCAATCAATTTGCATTGTTCTTTTTTTAGGACATCAATTTATTTATTTATAAAAAAATTTTAGGACAACTTTCATATGTTAAACCTCATATCAGGACTTTTGAGCTAATTATTTGTTTGTTTGTTTGTTTGCATATTTACTTATTTATGCAGGGAACCCCAATTTAAGATGCCTACTTATCAAGACTTTTCTTCTGTGCTACTGAATATTTTTATTTGCTCTATTTGGACCTTATTATTATTTATTTATTATTTATTTTTTTTTGACATTTACATTCTTCCTAGCAAGACTCCACTTTCAATCCGTGTCCTACTTTAACACATGAAAGGTCTAAAAATGAACTTTTCCCCCTGAATGAGCGATTTTTAATGCATGGGTTCAGGTAAAAATTCGAAAAACTCCACCTACGCAAACGACGTTTGAATCCTTGCTGCATTACGTATTGTTTATGCTTAACTCCATCACGATGTCTGAATTAAACAAGCTATTTTTATATCAGAACGATGAAAGGTGTAAGAGTAATTTTCTCTCATTCCTGGTGTGGTGTGACCTTAAAGGTCGGGGAGATGGAGACTGCATCCTGATTGGTTGATAACTCATTGGTTTGCACGTACAGGGTGGATATGGTGTGGAGAAAAGCTGACAGTTCAGAGAATTCACATTTTAATTGTATAAATTACTGCATTTGCTGTTGGACTATATAAAGGGCTGTCAAATCAACATACCAGATGGTGGCAGTTTGAAGAAAAATCAAAACTGGAAGCATGAATTAAAAGGAATTTGTAGTCTTCCAAAAGAGGTTTTTAGAAAGTTAATGCTTGTTTATTTCCAGCTCAATGATCATCCTTGGGCTTCTTCTTCAGCAGCAATTTAATAATTCACCGATTTTCTTTCTCCTAAGTATTGCACTTATTTTTTGAATGTTGATATTCTGAGCTGAAACTAAAACCCAGAGCACAGTATATCTTGTACCTTGTATAAATAATCCACAGGATCACAGTGGTCTTTTGAAGAGAAGTGCAACCGTTCACAGATTTACCACAAGATTAAATGAAGGAAAACAGTCTGAAGGTCCAGGGTAACCTTCAAGGCCACATTATGCTATGCTATCATGAATGTTGTGTATACATTGACGTCATGACAACCTTCCCAAATACCTAGTGCCAGTGATGCTGTCAGGCTAAAAATACACACAGCATAATTACAAGTGGGGATGTGTAATGGAAACATATAAACTAGACTGCAGAAGTAAAGATTTATCTCTGTTTACCTAGATTAATCTACTTTTATTCAACTTATTGTTTCTGCTCTGGTATACAAACCTTCGACATGAAACAAAGATTTTATTGATGATTTTTTCTTTTCAAGATTTATCCATTTTATTCATTATATTCTGTTATTTGTACAGAACTCCTAAACTGAAAAAACTATTTTACTGACAAATTTGTCTTTTTTTTTTCTCTTAAATTTACCTAATTTAAAGTTCCATATATTCTCCTAAAACTATGTCGACATTTAATCTGGATACATTTGAAAATGTGTCTTTTCCTCTATGTTTTGACCTTCCGTCCACACTGGGACTGCGTTTCTGTCCAGCGAAAACAGAGCTTTTCGAAAATGCTCTACCAAGTGGTTAAAGTTGAAAATGGTTTTTGTGTTTAGTGTGAACAGACAGAGATATTCAAAAACAATTATGTATTTTTAGACATGTGACAAAGTCATGTGACTCATTCAATCACAACAAACAAGATGGTGGATGATGAAGTACTGCAATACAACAACTCCACCTCTTCGTCTGTCCATTAAAAAAAAAAAAAAACTCCTTTTCCTTAACATTGCTGCATCAATTCAGAGAGATAGAGGCTAGTCTACATTAATCCGGATAAATTTGAAAACACATCCTTTTCTCTACATTTTGGCCTTCTGTCCACACTGAAACAGCAGTTTTGTCCAGGAAAAACTGAGCGAAAATGGCAAAGTGATCATGTATTTTTAGTCATGTGACACAGTCACGTGACCCACTCAACTCAAAACAAACAAGAATGTCACGTTGTACAACCTTCCGATTCACTTTCCAGATTGGAAATGACTCAGGTCAAAGCTTCGTACATTTTTACGCGTTTAAGCAGGAGGAAAACATTTGAAAATGCCAGTGTAGATTGAGAGCGTTTTAAAAGGAAAATGCAGTTTTCAGATCTATCCAGATAAATGTGGATGTAGCCTAAATCACACACAGATTTTTATTGATGTTAATTATTAATTTATTGTTGTCGTTGCTGTTGTTTAACTTTCAATAAAGCTTCTCAATAACTGTCTTGAGAATAGCAAAAGCTGAGTGGAAGTTATGGAATTTTGAGGTCATTTTTTTTGAATGGGACCTCAAATCTGATCATGAAATAAACTCTTATTATAAGCAGCAAATCTTTTCATAACAAGATGAAGTAAATTCGACTGCTGTAAAGATTATTGTAATACCTTATATCAGTGGTTCCAAACTTTTCCAGGGCAAGGCCCCCCAAATGGCATTAACATTTGACCGAGGCCCCTCTTTTGCAAGATGTCTTTAAAACACATTAAAAATACAGACTTCTGAATATATCCCGCTTTTTATTAATAATTACATCTTACATATTTCCATTACATTACATTAGGAATTGATTGTGTGTGTGTGTGTGTGTGGTTGTCTGAGAGTAAGAATTTATTTTTCACACCAAATTGTTGAGGCCCCCCCGGCGGCCCCTGGTGGCCCCCAAGCCCCCCCACTTTGAAAACCACTGCCTTATATTACTGTTTATAGGTGATAACTCTTAAAACTTTGGACTTAATGATGATGGAATGCCTACTAAAATAAAGGGATCAGGCTTCCCCTTGTTTAGCGTCCTTCCAATGGTTCCTGGTCCATTACAGAATCCAGTTTTTTTTTTTTTTTTTTACATTTAAGGCATCTGACGGACATCCTTACCCAGAGAGACTTACATTTATTTCATTTATACAACGGAGCAGCTGAGGGTTAAGAAGCTTGCTCAAGGGCCCAGCAGTGGCAGCTTGGCAGTGCTGGGATTTGAACTCACGACCTTCCAATCAGCAGGCCAAATTCTTAACATGGTTTTAAAGCCTTGCATGGTCATGTGCCTCCCTAAATCATGGATAGAGAGTCTTTGGAGGTGTCTGAGATCTTGAGGTCTGCCCCATGGTCCTGCTTGAAAGGGTGACTATGCCTTTGAAGTTACTGCCCTGAGTATGTTCTGAGTGTCTTCTGCTCACTGGACATTAGGTCACATTGTTGCAGTTTATAAATCAGTCATTAATTCATCTTCATTAAGCACTTGATGTTAAACTTCACAAATAGCAAGTTAAAGCAAAAGACAAATCTATAATTATACACCAGTATATTCATTCATTCATTCATTCATTTATTCAATCAGTCATTGAACTTCAGTGCAATATGCCATTGTGTCTATTTTTATGTTGTTATTGCAAATGCATGTGTAATGCTTTTGAAATGTTCTTGGTGCTTGTTTTGTTTATTAATAGTGTTTTAATATTAATAGTGCTTATTAAATCAGCTGATGAGTGGAATTCTTGAATTATTTTATAAACTCTCAATAGCAAATTAAGAGAGAAAAAAGTGATCTCAGTCACTTTGACTTTGGCAAGATTGTTGGTACTAGAGAGGCTGGTTTCATAAACTGAAGATCTGGAGATTATGAAGACAGAAGGATATGAAAATAAAGTGAGCAGCAGTTCTGTAGATATATATGCCTCATTGATGGAAGAGGTCAGAACATAGAAAATGGCCAGAGGGGAAGACTGCAGTAACTCAAATATCCACTTTTTACAAGCATGGTGAGCAGAAAAGCATCTCAGAACACAGAACCTTCAGGCAAATTGGCTAAAACAGCAGAAGACCCCATCAGGCTATACCTCGTCAGCCAAGAACAGGAATCTGAGGCTACAGTGGGCACAGGTCCACTGAAACTGGTCAGTTAAATATTGGAAAAACATTGCATGGTCTTTTTCCAACTGTATAATAATTACAATAATATCAACGTAACAATTTTATAATAAATTATAAGCATAAGATTTTAATTAAAGGTTATATTTTACTTGCTAATTGTCAAGCCATGTTAATATTAGGCAGTGCAACAAATATAAAAGATAAAACCATCAATGGTCTCTCTCTCTCTCTCGCTCTCTCTCTCTCTCTCTCTCTCTCTCTCTCTCTCTTTTCACAAGAAACCATGCATACACACTTGAGGCACTTTGCCATGAAAAACTACCAGGTTCATGGCTGTTTTTATTACTCAGTGATAAACCATGGGGAAATTTTTAAAAGGAGGGTGAATGGTTTCTCAAGGTGAAAAGGTTCTGGTACTGAATAGCGCCTCTTGTAGTTCTATCAAGTGTGTGATTCTATGAGCTCCATAACAAAATATGATTATTTTAGTCCTGTAAATCTTTAGGTGCTTAAACTAAACATGTAGTTGAATTACTTACAGTGATAATGCAGAAATTAAATCAATTAGCTAATACACTGCAATGAGGAAAAATCGTGTACTATGAGTTATGTTAAAACTCGGTTTGATGAAGGACATTTTCACTTTGCTGTGTCTTTGTGGAGATGGCCGGGGGTCCAGCAATCAAGGATTAAACAGGAATCTATTTGCTAGTAAAACCCCAAAAGTTACTCAGGTTCTCCTCAGTATACAGTAACCATGACTATTTCATCAAGCTATGCTCCTTGATGACAAAGCTGCACTACCTATTACTGTCTCAACTTCTTCGTCCACCCAGAAATCCTGGTTTCATTATTGCAGTTCGGTTGATTCTATGGGTTTTTTAGTTTCAAATTTAATTATAATATGAGATGATTCCAATAAAATCATGGCTCAAAAACTTATAATGGGCTGTTCAATAATGTGTTTTCCATACCAGATTATATAATAAAGATGTCAGGTCACAGCAAACCAGTGACTACCTTTCCCATCCTGCACTGCGGCCTACAAACATGACCGCCATGGTCTGTCATGTCACAGCAAACCAGTAGCCCGCGGTGCAGGATGGGAAAGCTAGGCACTGGTTTGCTGTGACATGATTGTAGGTCCTCTAATGATAGAGATAAGCGACAATGACAAGACCGTCTGCATGGGATTCAATTAAAATGGGGTCTTGGGATCATTTCCTATTTTACAGATGCAACTCTGAGAGTTTGTTTCTGTGCTTTATTTATGTCAGTGCTTTTCACTGTCCATCTCTGAGAAAATTACACACCAAATTATTGTTTTTTGCCAAACTCATCTGATCATTTTTTCCCTGGTCTGGAAACACATATCCACACATCACTGACCCACCCCTGATATTAATCATTTCTCGAATCGCAACATGAAAAATGGATGCTTCTTGTGATTATTGTTTCTCAGACTGTTGTTGGAATTTTGGTTCACCCCCAACTGAAATACGAGCCACTACTACCAGTGCCTCTTCGACCGCTACATTGTGAATGGAGCGTAATCATGTGATCATGTGATGTAAACATCCAAGTTCATAAAAAATAAAATCTGTCTGAAACTCACTTCTCCTGTTGTCATTTTATTGCTGTCGGGATACAAGATTTTTTAAAAGAGATGTTTAAAAACTGTATTACTGATATCCCTGATCAGATTAGGGCTAATGTTCTGCTTTATGTCATCAATCAATGATATCCTTTGTATTAAATCCAGATGTATCCACAAGCAAATTTTTTTTTTTTCCGCAATTTTGTTTTGCCAATTCGCACCCAGGCTTGTGCAGGAAATGTTGTATAAACTGAAACAAACCTCTGGTATACTATCAGCAATTTTATGTCTATAGAAAACACATTTTACAAGGTGAATAAGAGGAGTTTGGAGACATTCATAGCGGGTTAAAAGAAGACACCATGACCTGTCCGTTCGTCAAAGTGATCTTCAGGTTATAAGGATATTTTTTTCTGTCCATGTGTATTAGCTGTGTATCTCATGGAGTTTACCGTAATTTGATGCCATCCTTCTATTGGTGGCTTTTTAAATGAGTGTCATAGCAGCAGTCACACTCAAAGATTTCTCACACTGCCAAAACTTTTATCAGCTCTATATGGTTGCAGTTTAGTCGACTTTTGTTTAACCAGGATTAAAACTGTACAGAGTAAACCCATCTTAACTCACAAAATACAGCTCTCGAACGTCACTTTACCAAATCTTCTCAAATCTTCTCAAATCTTCACCCATTTGTATGTGGACAGCATACAAGGAAAAGCCCCTAAACCCACTTTAGAATTTAGCCTTGGAATCCTGGATGCCTTGAGGTTGTTTAGAAGATGGTGGTTTAAGCTCTATTGCGGCATGAATTCTGTTACATCTCTGCTAGGAGGTTAAGAATTAGACCTTCAGTCCAAGAGATGCATCTTTCAAATTAATGACCTGAAACAGATGTCTAGAAATCACCCAAAATCAGTCTCCCGTTGACACACAAAAAAAGTTCTACACAAATAACCTGGATATGCAAGATATTACAGGAAATGATTCAAAGGCTTTGCCAAATATCAAGTGTGGGGTGCTAAAACTTTTGCAAACAGTGTTTTATGGGGAATAACTGTCCTACTTAAGAAACTTTAGACTTTACAGTGAGGTAGACATTCAAATATCAGCCATTTCATGTACTGTATTACTACACTGATTTATTCGGTATTATTAGTATAATTAAGCAACCTGGTTAAAAGAATGCTATTTTTTTTAAAGGTGCAACTGTTAAAATCGCCCAGATTATGGAATGCAGTTTTACCAGAAATGTCAAAACTGATTTTACCCACTATTAGCTTTTCACGTCTTATTTACTTTACTTCCATAGCCAGCATTCAATTGAGATGCATCTAAGCAAATGACTGCACCAGTTAATTTAACCTCGTCTTGGTTTTCAGTACAAATCCTTCTGGGCATGATGACTAAAAAGTCAATATCATTATAACCATTTTTTTCCCCCAACCTAATTCCAGATAACTCTTAGATAATCCACATTCCTGCTTTATCCAACTTCCCAACAGTGTGAACTGCTTGGAAAAAAAGCAAAAATGTGGGGGTCAAAGAGGACTGGATTAGGAAAAGCTGGCCTAAATGCTGGAAAGAAGCCAATCCCAGGTCTATCTACTATCTGCCTAATCATCCATCCATCCTCTCCTTTTTCAGGGGTCACAGGGAACATGGAGTCTATCCCAGGAAGCATCAGGCACAAGGCAGGGTACACCCTAGACAGGGTGCCAGTCCATCGCAGGGCACAATCACATACACACCCATTCATACACTACAGACACTTTAGACATGAAAATCAGCCTACCATGCATGTCTTTGGGGGAAACCAGAGTACCTGGAGGAAACCCCTGGAACACGGGGAGAACATGCAAACTCTGCACACACGGCCCTGGCGGGACTGAAACCCCGGACCCTGGAGGTGTGAGGCGGACGTGCTAACCACTAAGCCACCGTGCGCCCCTGCCTAATCATTCTTTTGAGAATTATCACTGTGGATAAAACTGCTTTACAGATTGATGTAATGTTGCTTATGAGATGATGGTCACAGTTATCCATTTATAGTTACATTTAGTGTCGTCGTATGTCCATGTGACAAGTGCACAAAATAAAAGGACAAAAAAAAAATACAATTTCCTGTCACCGAGTAAACTCTAAACACAACATATTTCACAAGGAGCAAAAACCTCTGAATGTTACAAAGCACTGACACTTGAGACTCCTTACATAAATGTTAAATGAGCATGTCCTCAAAGAAAACCTCAGATCAACCCCATATCAAAATGTTTTTCTTTATTTTAAATACTTTAAAGTCTTGGATTATATGGAGTGTAATGTTTGCCATACAGGTCCCTGAGTGTTAACTGTTACCATAGAAACAATAATGTATTAGAACGGGTGCATTAATAGAAACCTGTTAGGAGTAAGTTATATGATCGTTATACCGTAGGTGACACATCATTTCAGAACAGTCCTACAGAAATACATTGAAGTATTTACTATGCTTTCCCTGGCCATTTCTAAAGTTCTAAATCAATTCAAAGGCATAGCAAAAGTTTCAAACACGGGTGAAGGACAATAGCAGGAAGTGAAATGAATTTAAAGATTAAGTCTTTGAAGAGCGAATAATTGAATAATTGGCAGCGACTCATTAAAATGATAATTCTTATTTATGAAGCTCCTTTGAAAAAATTGAAACACTCACTACATGGCTTCGTACTAATTAACAATTTTTTTTCACTCGTTTTCCTTCTTTTGTGCTCGTCTCGTTTTACCCTCCCCTCTTCTTTACTCAGGCAAACCTGGCACGCTAATAGGTTATGAATAATTCTGTTTCAGCTTAGACGGCAATTAGCTGCAATGTAAGAGGACATTCTTCATCATCCGTATTGGGAAAGGGGATTTAAGGGTCAGTGGAGATCACACACACACACACACACACACACACACACACACACACACACACACACTTTCCTGTGATTTCTGAAAGATTAGACGATAGACTGTGTCAACGCATATTCAGTGATGCAGTGGAGTCTACTAGCAATGAAAAATGCGCTCACTTTTCCGATATTATTCATTTATGTAAGGGAAAGTCCTGTATAATGATGGTTTAAAGACCAGGTATGGACATTTCCCTTCTCATTTATGACTCCACTTTAGATGGTAACATTAAACTACAAAATTTCCACTTAATAAATGGATCAGTTAATGGTCTAAGACTAGAAAAGGAAACTAAATATTAAGGAACAAACAGATTTCCAGACTTACAGCCTTTATAACACATTCATAAGCATTGCATACATAAGAAATAGATAGAAAACATTCTAAAGTCTTTTCATGTAGAAATGTCAAGAAGTGTTTAATTCCTCTTATCCCACAAATATTTAAATTTTTAATTAATCATTGGAGGACATGTTGTGCTTTTGTAACTATTTTATACTTACGTTTATAGTTATGTCATTGAACATCCACGAGACAAGTTATCATTTGCATTACAGAAGTTATAAACATTGGCTATCACACAAAAACATTTAAATA